>PVIY010031324.1:0-30046 GCA_004026745.1 Myrmecophaga tridactyla | reverse complement strand
TTAAAAAAAAAAAATTAACTGCATGTTTCCATCAAGATATCTTCATCCCAAACACAGCCGGGAGAAAACAAAGCTATTATACATGAGTCTAATCCCAGAGCCCCAAAAGTGCAGGACTTTGCAGGTAGGAGGATGCCAGGAACATCTCAAACAAACTGGGAAGAAAAGCCCATTGTTGGTGGAAATTTTTTTTTAATATTTTGGTAATTTTTACAAGGAAGGTAAGAGGAGATTCCATTATATAATTCAGAGACATGTCAACCTACCATCTGCCCTGCAGGAGGAATTTCTGGCTTTGCTTTACAATGCTGCAAAACCCATTTCCAGCATTCATTGTGCAAATGAGGGACTGCATTCACAAAACAAAAGGAAATGTGATTGTGGTAATAAGGAACAGCCAAAACTCAGCAAGGGTCAACCGGGGCCAAGAGGACAGAGGCAAACAATTTCCATAAACCTCTAAGTTGTTTCTTTATTCTTTCAATAATAGATTGGATGAGGCACCTCTACTTTTCCTCTCAGCTGTCATGAGCAACAGCCCACAGGTGAGTAAGAGCTGGAGAAATCAGCTGGAGGTGGTGGACACATCATGGGCGCTCTGCTCGGAAGTCAACCTGACCAAAGATGCCATGTGCACACTAGGTATTTCCATTGCCATGGCTACACCTATTTAGACACAAGAGTGCAGATCATGCTTTCGTTCATTTTTTTAAACAAATGTTATCTGAAGCATTGTCTTGGGGGAGAAAGACAAAAATAAAGCCACAAATAACTACAATACGATGTCAGGTGGTGGCAAGTGCTGGAAGAAAAAGAAAGCAGTGTAGCAGTGCAAGGGAACAGAGAAAAATGACAGTGTCTTTTTAGATAATGTGGTTGGGAAAGGTTTCTCTGAAGAGGTTACATTGAGCACACCTGAATTAAGGGAAGGAATGAACCAAACATTGGTCTGTGAACAAAAAAGCCATCCAGGTTGAGCGGATATCATGTCCAAAAGCCCTGAGGCAGGAACAATCAGTGTGTTTCAGGCATAGCAGGAAGCCAGAGCATCTGAAGCAAAGCGAGCAAAGAGATGAGAATTTATAGGCCCTTATAAACTAAAGAAAGACTTCGGATTTTAGCCTCAGTGTGATGGGAGCTATTAGAAGATTTTGAGCAGAGAAATGACAAGATTCATCTTATGTTTTTAAATTATCACTCTGCACACTCTGTGTAGAAAAAACTACAGGAAGCAAAGGTGGAAACAGGGAGAGCAGTTAGAAGACAAGTGCAGTGGTTCAAACAAGAGTCATTGGGAACCGGGAAAAGGGTGAGAGTGATACATACAATGAAAAGCAGTCAGACATGAAATATATTTTTTAACATAAAAGAAGAGGATTTACACATGTAAGCTGTATAAGATTAGAGTATAAGATAAAGAGAGAAGTAAAAAAAAAAAAAAATACACCAAGGCTTTTGGCCTACACATTTGGAAAATTAGAACGCCATTTACTGAGAGGACTGGGGAAGTGCAGGCTTATGAGGGAGAAAGCTAGTGGTCCATCTTGAGTGTAAGTCTGAGACACCTATGAGACATATCCAAGTGGAGAGGTGGAATAGGCTGTAGAATATGTGAATCTGGAGTTCAAGGGGGAGGTCTAGGCTGGATAAGGAAACGCATCAGTCATCAGCACCAAGAGAGCATTCAAAGCCATGGGCCTGGACACAGTCAACTCCTGAAGAAGTAAAGAAAGGGATGACGTCTGAGGACCAAGCCCTGAGAAATTCAAAGAGTAGATCCAGGAATAACCAATTCATAAGCTAAGATTTCAAGCTGTGAATTTGAGGCTGACGGACTCATTGTGAGATGATGGTGGGTGCTTGAGCTGAAAGACCAGGAAGCATTGAGCATGTGATAGTCATGCTGGGATACAAGTATGAAAGAAGACTGACTGAGAGAACAGTAAATAGGAGCAGAAATTACAGCATCCATGTGGACTCTAGGGAACAAAACTCTCGGGACTCTCACCTTAGGGGGTGGCAGGGACGGGGAATGGGGAAGTTAATGAATAATGGATGCAGAGTTTTTGTTCGGGGTGATGGGAAAGCTTGGTATTGGAAGGTGGTCAAAGTAGATGAACTGTGAATGTGAAGAATCCCACAGAGTGGGATTGGGGCGTGGCTGAGATGGGAAAGTTCATGTTGTATAATCGCTTCCACAGTTTTAAAAAAAATAGAGAACAACTAAAGAGATAACAATTAAGTGCAATGTATGATTCTGGATTGGTTGTAATAATGGAGGAGAGAAGGCTCAAAGGAGCATTACTGGGACATATGGAAAAAACGAGTACAGATTGTAAGCTTTATATCAATGGTAAGTTTCCTGAATTTAATAACTATAGAATCGAAGGTGATTATATAAGTGAATATCTTTGTTCCTAGACAGCAAACGTAGAAATATTAAATGTTTGTTCAGAAAATAGGTGGATGGCTAGAGGGATGGATGGATGGAGATATGGATGGAGAGAATGACACAGTAAATGTGGCAAAATGTTAAAATTGGTGGATATATTGGAGTTCTTTGTATGAGTTTTTTTTTTTATAGGACAGTTTTGCAACTGTCCTATACATTTGAAATTATTTCAAAAAAAAGTTTAAGAAAAAAAATACTAGAAAAAGAGAAAAGCCTCAAAGTCTAACATCTAGCAGTCCAAATTCCAAGGCCTGCATATTCTTGACTTTCTATTCTTATATATCTGTAAGATTGCCTGTTATATTTACAGTAACTCTCAAGCCAACTTCAATAGGTCTTTGTTCTTTACCATCATATAATCCCTAATGAAACCCTAAAGGAATAAGACATATATGGTGGATAAAGAAGTAAAATTAATTGTTCTCAATAAAAATTCTAAATCTACATGGTGGATTGCATCATTCAGACCTAGTTCTTCACTCCTCCTTATAGCCATGCCCCATGCCATACAACAATGCAAGGCCAATCCACCATGGATGGTGTGGCCTGTGCCCTGTTTCTTGACTCTGGGCTCAGCCCAGAGGTATTTGCTTGGGTCAGCAGACATGATGCAAGCAGACACTTGAAAGGGCTTGCTCTGCTCACTGGGGCTTGCTCTCAAGAGCCTCTGCCATGGCCAGGAGACTGCTGGAGAATAGGAGACTTATGAAGCAGAGTCACCTTATCCCAACCAATCATCAACAGCCAACCAATTCCCAGACATGGGAACAGGTTCACCTAAGATCAATAGAGCTGTTATGAACCTCAGTGACTGCAGATATGTGAGCAATAAACACTAAGTGTTAAGTGTCTCAGAGATTTTGCAATAGCTATGCAGCAACGATAACTGCTATATCATATATAAACCTTCTGTTTGCAGATATTTGCACACTGATGTTCGAACAGCATTGATCACAATTGGCAAGATATGGAAACAACCCAAGTAAGTGTTCATCAATAGATAAAAAGATAAACAAATGTGATATATAAACACAATGGAACATTATTCGGTCACAAAAAGGAATGAGGTTCTGATGCACGCTACAACACGGATGAACCTTGATGACACCATACTGAGTGAGATAACCCATACCCAAAAGTTCAGAGACTGTAAGATCTTTTGCTTATGTGAAATAACTAGAATATGCTAATTCATAGTCAGAAACTAGAATACAGGTTACCAGTGCTGAGGTAGGGTTAGGAAGTGGGGAGCAAATGATTAAATTTGCAGAGTTTCTGTGTGGGGTAATAGAAAAGTTTTGGTATGGATGGCAGTGATGGTGGCACAAGATTCTGAACCTAATTAACACCACTGAACTATATATTTGGAAGTGGTTAAAATGGGAAATTTTAGGTTCTATATGTTACCAGAATAAAAATTGCGAAAAACCATAGAACTATACAACACCATGAACCCTAATATAAACTATAGACTACAGTTAATAGGATGATTATAATAATATTGTTTCAACTATTGTAACAAAAGTACCACACTAATGTAAAGTGTTCATAATAGGGAAAACTCTTTGCATGAGGGTGGGTATATGGGAACTCTAAGCTTTCTGCACAATTTTTCTGTAAACCTATAACTTCTCTTAAAAACAGAAACAAAATCACTAGTTAGATTTGGTTGTCTTTTTTCTTACCCACAGGTATCATAGCTAATAAGTGAGAACAAACAAGGCCCCCCAAATGGTCAAATATGGACAAAAAGTAGGTAATAGAGCAGAAGAAGGTAGTTCAAAAAATATATATAGGATCTGGCTGATCTGTCTTCAACTCCTGTAAAATTATTTGTAAATTTAAAGTTTATTACAGAAATAAATAAGCAAGCAAAGAAAATAAATAAATAAAATAATACAAAAGGTTATCAGGCATTCAAACTCTTCTAATCATGATTTGCTACATAGATGGTTAAAACCTCAAGGAATCTCTTTTCTTTTATAAAAGCAGCCTTTTATTCTCACAGCATGAAAGCATTATTCATCTTCAGTGATGGCTCCATGGTCTTCTTGTACTGTCTGACCAAACAGTTATATTGAATTTCAAAAGGTATTACTTGGAGAATGAGTTTAAATGAACTCAGTTTAGCATAGCTTTCATAAATGCCATCCATAGATTATTTTTTTTAATTGTGACCCTAAAGCTGGCTATTTTATGAGAGATGTAGAATTTCTCAGTGAGTTGAAATTAGTATTTCAATAGTCTTTATTTTAATTTAATGATATTGCAAGGCTCAGGAGCAAAGAAGTTTGAAAAGAAACCTAATTAATGACCTCGTATCTGCCCGTGATAAAGTTTGAAATCTTGTCATTTTCTCTCAGCAACTATGTAAGTATCACAGAGTGGAACAGTAAGTCTCAAAGTTTCAATGTGAAAATATTCAATGTTGCAAACTGAAGGTCAGCTCAATTATAGAGTTGGGAGAAGAAAAGAAAATGAATAGCTATACAACTCTTAGCTATTATACGGGGACTCATTGAATCAAGAATATCAGTAAATACCAGTTCTTGGTCAGCCAACAGTTTAAAAACAAACTCTCACAGAAAGTTCTTTTCTTGAATGTGAATATAATTGTTTTCAGATCTTTAATATCCATAAAAAGTTAATTAAATATGCATGAATGCATTTAACAGCTGGTCTTAAAAAACCACAGCTATTCTAAATTCAACCTGACCAAAGTTTAAGATTACAAACTAGTTTCCAAAACTACAACTCTCACAACAAGCTCAACGATCTGATCCTCAAATATCAAAATATCCATGTATCCTTTTAAAGAATTGTATAAAACAGCTATATGACCCATGCTGAATATATGGTGAATATATGGAACAATTGGTTCCAATTTTTTAGAACACCTTTCCAAGATCCACCTTAATATACAAAAAGAAAGTTTTAAAAAACATCACATATCTGAGTTTAAGATTCTTTAGCTTACAGTTGAGATGTACAAATATCTCACACACCAAGTTTTCTTCTTTGATACTCAATATTCATTTTTCTACAGAAACAGTGGATGTAAAACTATTTCATATTTAAAGCTGCTTAAATTTTTGAACATTAAATATTCAAACATTTAAAATTTAAATATTTAGTAAATATTTAAGTTGTAATTATTAATATTTAACCACTTATATTTAAATAATAAAACAACAAATATTTAAATGATTAGATTTTAGATAAATGATTAAATAAATATTTTAATGTTTAAAGTTTAAATATTGAATTTTAAAAACAAATTCACATATAAACTGGAAGCATTTGTTTATAAATTCATAAAGGTATTGTTACAATGTTATATTGTTAGACCATTAGATATATACATATAGATAGAAACTAAATAAAATGTTCTAAAAGGTGAATTTTTAAATTTTATAAGACCAATGTAAGGAAAATATCTTCCACATTATCATCAGAATTAACTTCTTCAAAACAAAAGCCAAATTTAATAACATCGCTTTCTTGCTGAAAAACTTTCATAGGATCTTTGGATTCTACAGGATAAAGTTCACATCTTGAAAAGAGCATGAAAGAACACGCCCGCATAATTTCCAACCTCACCTGGAATCACTCGTGTCTAACACAGGGCACTTTCCTTCCAACCAGGCAACTCCGCCCATTCCTAGATCAAGCTATATAGCCTTTTTCTTTTTCCAACATGGGCAGGCAGAGGCACCGGGAATTGAACCCAGGTCTCTGGCATGGCAGGCAAGAATTCTGCCACTGAGCCACCGTCGCACCGCCCTATACAGCCTTTTATGTCTGTTTCATTTGGCACACTCTGTTGCCCTCAGTAGGGCGCCTTATTCCCCCTTATCTGCTGACTCTGCTTGACCTTCTTCAAGTTGAAGACATCTGCACCCTTCTTAGCCGAAGACGTGCCCTTCCGCAACAGAGGCAGCTCTCTGTACAGCCTGCTGCTTTCTGCAACCACATCATCTTGTCATTAGCTCTATACACTCTTCCTCCCTCCGTTTGTGCATCTCCTACTGCCTGGCCCAGAATATGTGTTTGAAAAGGTCTGTCGAATAGGAGGGAAGGGCAGAAGGAAAGAGAAAATAAAACAAAAAGATGAAAATGGGCACAGATCCTGCAGGACAGTTCCAGGGATCACAGCTGTAAAGACACTGCTTTTATGATGTCTCCTTTCACATCAGAACTTTTGTTTTTTGTCTTCTATATTTCTCTAAAACCTATCACTAGGACCATAAAACCCTATATTAACTACCAAGGGCTTCATGGTCCAACTCTGTAAAAGTTGGACTCTTTTTCACTTCCTCTCCTCAGTCTGGACCACCCCCACTTCACTGCAGTGGCTTTGGCACAGACTCCACGGAAAACATATCTGCCAATCCTAATGAGTGGATTTCTAGCTGTGACATATCTGTTTTACTGGAGGTTTGGGGGTATTGACTTCTCCATCACTGAACCTCTTGTCCTATTTGGCTTCCAGGTGGGTGTCCTCTCCCAAATGTCCTGGTATTTTCCCTGTTTTGTCCCCCTCCCTTCACCCACCCTCTGAATGGTGGTGTTCTCTGAATCTCTAGCTTTCACTCTCTTGCCCATGGTTTTCCTATGCCATCTCATCCATTTGCACAGTTTGAACTGCCATCTACCTAACATTTCACTCCTGAGATCTGTACCTCCAGCTGCCTATTGGATCCTGAACATACCCTAAATCCAATGCAGCACCACTTTGCATTCTCATCCTGCATTCCCTATCATGGTTAGCAGCATCACCATTCCAGCAAGCATCCAAGGCTGAAACTTGAGAGTCCTTCCCAGAGCTTCCTTTTCCCTCAACATTCATATCTAATCAGATCCTAAGTCCTGTCAAATTACTTCTCAGGATGCTGTCTTCTCCATCCCTTCCACTTCTTGTTCCTCACCATCTCTCAAGTGTACTTTAGAATAACTGGGCTCTGGCTTTCTAAATGACCATACAATCACATCATCTCCTCCACCACATTGCTAGCAGAGTTGTTCTCACAAAATGCAAATATGCTAGACTCATTCTTCTGCTGAAAGCCCTTCATAATGGCAGCCCCGCCTAAAGGCCAAAATCCAAGCTGTTTCACGTGCCCACAAACATTTATGAACATGGTTCCTGCTCTTCAGTCTCATGCCCCTGCAGCTTAATCACTTAGCCCCTAATATGGCCATGGGGAGCCTCCTCATGGTCCTCTAAATGGTGTTTATAGTTCCATTCTTTTGTGCATGTGGTTATCTCTTCCTGGAGCTGTTCTTCCTATCTTGTGTGTCTGGAAAACTCTTCCTCATGCTTTGAGTACTATCTCAAGTATCACCTCCTCTGTGAAGCTCTCCATGACCAACCCCAAACCCCAAGGCCACTCCAAATAATTGACTATTCTCTTCCCTTGTTCTACCTCTAATCTTGGTTTGTACATAGGTTCTAGTACCTTCTACACTATATTGCACTCTTGTTGACATACCTTCTCTCCTACTACACTCTAAGTAGCATGAAAAAAGTTCATCTTCTTATGCTTCATCTTTTCACCTCCAACTTGGAAGGTGAGAAGAATTCAACAAGGAATTGATCTATCAAAAATCAGGTCTTTTCTCCTTATCATTAATACTATTAGAATTAATAACAAAGAGGAAGAGAGAAAGGAAAATGGAGACAGTAAGTAAGGGATTATCCAATGTCACCTAGGTAAGAACTGAAGGGGAGAAAGAAGTGAGTTCACTTTCTCTTCAATTAACACTTGTTGAATGCTTATTAAAGGCCAAGCCCTAAGGGCTTAACACCTATTAGTTCATTTAATTAGTTCATTTGAACAGTCTGATCAAATTGGTATTATTAATGTCCCTATTTTACAGATGAAGAAACACGTAAAGAGAGGTTAAATGACTTTCCCAAAGTCAGTCTGTAAGTGGCAGAGCCAGGATTCAAATCCAGGCAGTCTTAACCTACACTCGATTACCTTTTGTGATGACTAATTTCATGTATTAATTTGGCTTGGTGATGGCGTCTCAGTGTTTTGACCCGGATCTGTTACTATAAAGATATTTCATAGATGGAATTTGCTCCTACCTTCAACAAAGGAGAAAGCCCCAAGCCATGTGGGTCATCTCCTTAACTGCAGCTCTTAAAAGTCAGAACTGAGGATTCAGAGGTCAGAAGAAGACTTTCTGCCTCAATGTGAACATTGAGTCTTGACAGAATTTCCAGCCAGCTAGCTTCCCCTGGGGAATTCAAACTAAGGACGTTAACAATACCTTATTGGACTTTCTAGCTTGCAATTGGCCCTAGAGAGTTCAAACTTTCAATCTCCAAGCATCAGTGAGCCAATTCCTTATCGTCAATCCCTTCATACATACATATCCTTTTGTTCCTGGTTCTCTGGAGAACCCTGAATAATATATCTGTCAAAGTCTACATTTAGAAGATGGACTGTTGAGGGGAGGAATGCCTAAACTGGGAAGAGTACAGAGAAAGGGAGAGGCCAGGAAGGGAACCCAAGGTACACTCAACAATTCTGAGGACTCAAGAGAAGGGAAACTGGTGTGTACTGTTCTTGTTGCCAGGTCTATGAATCAGGCTCAGGACAGGCTGGTTATTGTCCAGAGTCATACTGGTTAGACAAGCGCAACAATGCACAGAAGGAGTGGGGGAGGCGTCTGTGTTGTGTTCAGGAGGTTAAGAACTTGGAAGCACCCCTACTTTGACAGTGTGTTTAAATCTGTGTGTGTAGGCGTGTGTGTGTCCTTCCACCGGACCAAACACTGCTGGCTATTTCTCTGCATTTTCTATTCTGACCTGGCTCTGACCTCACCTTTGGTTCAACTAAGCCACTTATTCTTTACCTTTAAGCTTTCCTATTTATTCAGAGCTGAGGTTCTAGGAACTGAATTCAACAGACAGAGGCTTGCTCACAGGGGAGAGTAGAAAAAAAGTCAATATATTCTGGGGGAACAACTCATGGGAAACAAAACAAATTTCTCATATATATATTCTCAGCACCTATTGAATAACTGTCCATTTGAAAAGCAACTGTTAGATTCATGGCATCAGGGTAGCACGTGAAGAGCTATCCAACAGAAGAAGGAAGGAGTACTTTAAAAAACCTGGGATTCAATTTCCAATATGGCTTCTAATTTGGCTTACAAATTCTTATAAGTGATGACTTTCAAATTTTATTTCCCTGTAAATTTACATATCTCCTCTCCTATCTCCAACACATTTTTATGAAGTTTATTTGAGGATATGTTATAGTTCATTGTATAGGGATTTGGCTACCAGGAAGAGCATGGAGAAGACAAAGCCAACATTTACACCACTGAGGTTTATTAAAAGTGAGGCAGCTCAACTTCCTGGCACAAACTTTAAACCTAAATGCTAATAAAGGAAAAGGACAAGGTAAGAAGCTCAGCGTAATGTTCTTCAACATCAATATGACACTTGGTGTTAATATACTTTGCAGAACATAAGAAACCACTTTCAAACTACATTGACATTAATCTCTAAATTCCTGGGGTTATACTCAACTTAATTCCTAGAAGTTATCATTTAAATCCTGTATCAGTTCTATTAAGCAGAGGGTTGACTGTTCAATAGCTTGCAGAATCCAATCTAGTTCAAAGAGAAGTGCTAACCATTCAGATCTTTCCCTTGGGGAGATAATCAATATGGCCTCTTCATTGTGGGAGCATGCTCTCCTGATGTCTGCGGCTAAGGGGAGCTCCTAACCTCAAGCAGGAAAGGGAAAGACTGTTTATTTCTTGGCAACAGGAGGTAGATTTTAATTTAAGTTCGAGTCCACAAGCTTTTCATCTTCAAAGTGCTTCACAAATATGAACAAATTAATCTTCGCAGTACGGCTGCACAATGACATAAGATATCTCAAGGATAAAGACCAAGGGAAGTATTGAAAGGGCCAGAAGGTAGAATTAGAAAGATAAGAAACTACCCCAACAATAAGAAACTCCTTTTATCTGGAGGTGCTATTAGTGGTTATGGCAGATTCCTAGTATTCCACCAGTCTAACAGTCTAAAGATGAATGTGAAAAATAATTAGTGATGAAATTACAGCTGATGTGGTGACAAAGCCTCAGTTCCCTCAACCGTAAAGTGAGACTGATTAGAGATCCATCTCCAGAGGGTGGTTATGAGGATTCAGTGAGGTAATGATGTCAAGAATTTATCACAGTGGTGCCTGGTGACTAAAAAGAACTCCATAAACCCAACCTGTTATCACTTAGAAAGGAGACTGTGGCCTCCAGGTGCCTGAACTGAAAAATGGGTTTAAAAGGTTTAGGGATTTGGGAGACAGTGTCCATTTTTCCATTTGTGAGAGAAAGTGAATTCAGCCAAATTATCTGCACCTCAAAATAAAATAATTTTTTCAATTAACAGCCATGAACCCACGAAATTCCCAAACCAAGTATACTGGTCTGATTCATGGATGTTTGAAACGTCCTGAATGAACAAATCCAGCACTACCTCTTCTCAAATGCCAAAGAGTGAACAAAGTAGGACAGGCAGCTCTGGAAATCAATTCAAATAGAGATACTGCAGTCAAGGACTGCAATTTAATAGGAAACCAATTTCATATGGCTTATAAAAATCCAACGTACATAATAATTCTCGTTTTTTTTTTTTAATGAGAGGGCAAATTACTTTTTGCATGATCTCTCCTAATCATGTAGTGTGAATGGTTTAGGATATACTGATTTGCTTTCAAGATCTAGCGCCTGTCTATTTCTCCAACCTCACCTCCTACCGCTCACCATCTAGGTCCCCACTGGCCAGCGAGAGAGACCCCTTCCTGGTCCTCAACACACCGTGCGCCCCCCGCCTAACAGATTTCACCCATGGAGTTCCGGACAGCCACCTAGTACATCACTTCCCCACAAGTTCACAAAGTTGGTGCCTTATAGACTTTTTTTTTTTTTACATGGGCAGGCACCAGGAACCGAACCCGGGTACTCGGGCACGGCAGGCAAGCGTTCTTACCTGCTGAGCCACCGTGGCCTGCCCCCTTATAAACTTTTGAGGACAAAACTGACTCATTAGCTCTTCCAGAAGATTTCCCTTGACCCCATACTGAGGGCTGCCTGCCCCACTCACCCTCTCATGTCATATTCTTTCCAGCATTTATCACTCTCTGATAATTGAGTTATTTATTGTTTACTTACTTCATGCCCTGTCTCACCCCACTAGAATGTAAGCTCTAGGAGGGCAGAGAATTCATTTGTCTCATTCAGCGCTCTCCAGTGCTTAATGCAGCATGCATTGTAGTCACTTAGCACATTTTTGAATGAATAAATGAGTACCACTTCCAAAGGTGTGCTATTTTCAGCTAAGTGCAAGATCCTGCAATTTATTCAAGGGAGAACCACTGGCTAGTGCAATTATAAGATTCTGGAAAGTCTCAACATACAGGGCTGGTAAATATGAAACCTAAGATATCAGTAAAGCATATTTAAATGATCTCTAGTATAAACAATATGCTCAATGGAATATAAACATGCCAGATTTCCTTTCCTAAGCAACCTCAGCTTAAACAGTTAGTTCAACATTTCACCCACTCACTATTTTCTGCACTAACTATTAGCATACAGCACGTGCACACACAAATCTATAGTTACCTCAAGACAAGCTTTTAATAAAATTGGGGATTATTACAATTCCAAATGCAAACCTATTTGTTGCAATTTAACATTACAGCCTAACAATTGTTCTTATAAAAATAGGAATTAAGAATTGTTTAGAATATCGGGAAGTTCTGATGAGATGTATGTAAATTCCAACCTTTTACAAGCTCAGAAAATAAACAATGGTTAAAAACAAAGCTGAATAAATGTCTGTGACCTAAGAGGTACTTAATTCAACGTCTCTAAATCATCCCTCTAAGAAAAATAGCCATTCTAAGAGTCAGGAGGCTGAATCCTGATCATGACCTTTATGGCAAAACAAACAGTTATCTGCTTATACTTTAAACTGTTATTGGTTCATCACTCATGTTTCTTTTTTTTTTTTTAATACCACTTAGAAGTAATTTAAGTCATTCAGGATAAACCATGCATAGTGCAAGCCAATGCTCTGACAAAGAAAAAGCAATGAAGCCTCTAGGCAAATCTACAGTGCCCGAAATCTATTCCAGTTTCAAAAATCAAAGTTAAAATCAACCAATGTACATTCTTTCTTATTTTCTTGTTTTCAACCCCCATACATCATATTAGAACAATATTGTCATAATCAGGTTCATGTGTCAACTTGGCCAAGCGGTGGTACCTGTTTGTCTGGTTGCGCAAGTGCTGGCCTGCCTGTTGCTAAGAGAACATTTCATAAAATTAAGTCATGATCATGTCAGCTACATCCACAGCTGATTCCATTTGTAATCAGCCAAAGGGAGTGTCTTCTTTAATGAGTGATGCTTAATCTAATCACTGGAAGCCTTTAAGGAGGATTCAGAAGAGACAAGCTCTCTTCCTGCTTTGGCCTTCAAGCCTCTCCTGTGGAGTTCGTCCAGACCCTACATCGGAATTGTCAGCTTCACAGCCTGCCGTACACATTTTGGACTCTACATTCCCACGATCACATGAGACACTTTTATAAATTTTATAATTACAAATATTTCTTGATTCTGTTTCTCTAGAGAACCCTAATTAATACAACTATGTATATCATATTGGAAAAACAGCAAAAAAGACAATAAATTTGAACCTAGAATTGTACTTTGAGCTTCAGTTCTTAGTACATAGATTCTAAACAAGTAAGCATTAGCAAAGTCCAGAAGATTAAAAAAAAAATTCAAACCAAGCTAGGAGTTCTGGGCCCTTCATTTCCCACTCAGTCCTGTATTATCACCATCAGTCATTAGAGTAAAAGTAGACAGTGGAGAGTCTGTGTCGTCCAAAATTCTATGTCATCCTTCATAATTACGGCAGTTGTTGCCTTTTTTAGCATGGAATTTCACTCATATCATTATCGATAAATAGGAAGAATCAGTTTTGAGGCCAACTGGATCATCTCCTTTCATCTGAGACTATCAGAAATGACTTGGCATTTACAAATACCTATTACACAAGACTAATTGGCAAACCACCGCCAACCACTGGCTGCTGCAAACGTATCAGGAGGCATTAAATGTGAGAATCTGAACATCATGCTATGCACACTGAGTTGATTCTAGCAGAATCAACTAGTATGGGACCTCAGGTCATTCTTAAAAACAGCAGGAATGCCATCTTGGAAGCAATTCACTGGTCTCCAAGTTGATGTACTGCACTGAATTCAAAGCAATTATGTATCTGCAAAATTCAAAACGTCAAAAAAAAATAGACAATCAAATCAAGCTAGGAATTCTGGAGTCATTACCAACCAGTCAGCCATATTATCATAATCCACTGTCACCTCTGCTGCTGAAACCATGGTGGGAGATGCAGTGGCAGAGGCTAAATTACTACACACTTGAAATAATCCACACAGTAAGATTAATCTGTTCCTCTAGATTCTGAGAAGCTTTTTCAATGCTGTAATGTGACTGACATTTTTTTCCTGTCTCCTTGAGAGAAAAGCCCAAACCCAGTCATCTCTGTGCAGAGAAAGCTTAACATAATCACCTTATATTTCCTGATTTTTCATGTGATTTGAAGAAAGGAGAAAACAATCTGATGAAAGAAAAATAGTCTGAAAAGGAGTGGTCAGAAAATGGATATGAATGCTGAGCATGAAGAAGTCTACAAAGAAAATGATTTGGGACTTCATGGAGAATCTAATTACAGAAAAGGGTTCCCTTCACTGATGAAATAAAAGGAATAGTACAATTTGTTTCTACCATTTCTTATTGGTTTGTCTATCTACTCACCCACCCACATATAATGCCAGACACAGTGTTTCCAGGCTGTAGTTATTTAAACATTTTTTGCACATGCCAGGTACTGGTGCAGGACTATTTACAAATAGTAAGTAATTTAATCCTCAAACAATGTTATGAGGTAAGACTATTATTTCCATTTCACAGATGAGAAAACTGAGACCCTGAAAGGTTAACTAATTTGCCCAAATTACACAGCCATTAAATGCCAGAACCATAATAAAAACCAGGCAAAAATAAAAAAGGGTAGTGCAACGGTGGCTCAGTGGCAAAATTCTTGCCTGCCATGCCAGAGACCTGGGTTCAATTCCCGAAGCCTGCCCGGGCCAAAAAAAAGAGAGAAAAAACCATGCAATCTGACTCTAGGGTCCATGCTTTGAACCAGAACACAACACTGCCTATTAGGAGGGAAGACTAACTCAGCAAAACTGGAAGGTACTACATGGTTTGTGACGAAGAGCTCAGGTTCCAATATTAGAGTTTGTTCATATACAGGCTGAGTGACCCTACACAGAGTTACTTAATCTCTCTGGGTCCCAGATCCATTCTCTCATAGGGTGTGTTGAAGATTAAATAAAATAACACATTTGAGGCACTTAGTAGAGAGGCTCATATCTAATAAGGAGTCCATTAACTATTAGCTTAAAAATATAATTACAATTTCATATGGCAAAATGCTTCAGCAGGAATGTTCACACACTGCCCTCTATAACTAGGCAAAAAAAAATCTCTCATGAGAATAATTATTTTGATTCACTTTCATATGCAAAGAATCCTACACAAACAGTCATAAAATAAATGCTCATACTAGAGGTATTTAAATGTAAGCATTAAAATGAATTTTTATAAAAATAAGGCTATAAGCCTGAGTTTTTAACACTAAAATTTCTAATTAAATTAATTAAAAGTTTTTCATCAAACTGTGGTGTATACATACAATGGACTACTGAGTGGCTACAAGGAGGAATGAAGTTGTGAGGCATGCAACTAGATGAATGAACCCTAAGGACAGTATGTTGAATAAAATGTCAGAAACAAAAAGGCAAATATTATGCCTCACTCATATGGACCAAGTATAATATACAAACTCAGAGAATTGAAGTCAAGAGCATGGGTTACCAGGTTGGGTCCTAGATTGTAAGCACTTACAGCAGTCACATACATTCGGGAGTTGTAACTGTTATTTCTAACTTCTGAGACACTGAGCTATTTGTGCATGATACATGGGTGAAATGAATTGAGAGTATACTAGTCAAAAAAAAAAAGTGGTAAAATATAGAGTACTGTTGAGGCTGGCAAACAGGCTCTTGGGGGGTTCACTTCCTCTCACTTCTTTTTTTATTATTATTATTTGGAAATTCTCTTTGGAAAAAGGTTTTGAAAGTCAAATTATCTTAAAATGAAAATCATATCTCTTGACCTTCACCAGAAGCCCCTTTCCCCAACTGGCTCTCTATAGAAACAGCACTCTTAATCCTTCTCTCGGTTGTTTCTTAGTAGTTACCTTCCTCTTTAAATAAGGCTATACTGCTGTGTCTTAGCTATGCATTTTTTAAATTTTTATTTAAAAAAATGTAGTCCCTTTAGTTCCTGTTGCCTCACCTACAGTAGATTTTAAAACCCCAATTTTGAGAATATTAGTTCCTCTACCCTCCTCTTTACCTCTCTACCTCTTCACACTCTTACCACCTACTTTCTATATTTTTACTTTTACAAAGTCAGTGTTGGTGAGCATTTATTGTTTTCTAAACATAGGCTTCCTGCTTTGTTTATAAATTGTTTCTGTGTTTAATTATTATGATTATTTAAATATGTTCAATGCATATCAAATAATTTAATATGCATGCATGTTCCTTTTAGTTCAGTTTTAGCTTCTCCTAGAGTTCCTAATTGCTTTTCTCTTTTCTTGTACTACTTGCCTGTAGTATATCCTCAACTGTTTTCAAACTCTTCACCATATATCAAACAGTCTATTGGCTGGGTTTATTTCCCATTAAGATCCCCACCCCACTCCCATGCTTTACCCAAACTAAGTATGTCACACAACAGAAGATACACTCAGACACACCTATTCCACAGCATATTTTTCCAGTTCTTAAACTGAATTAAGAAGTTAACCAGCTTGAAGACAATCCGAACACTTTTTACAAACTAATTCAGAATGGGTGAAGGATGTTCTTGTAGGAAAGAGAAGGGGGCAAAAAAGTAGCACCTTATGCAGTTATAACAAAGCTTACTTTAGAACTAGATAGAAGGCACAATGTGAATTTATTAACATCAGTGAATATGCACAAGGCTGAAAATACCACCAGCATTTTTATAATAAAAGTGAGTTATGGATCCCCATGAAACATGATTCATTTTTACCCTTAGAATGATTTAGAAATGCCTGTACCTTCACCTGGGCTTCTGAGTCATATTCCCTAAGCTGTAACGTTGAAAAGGGAAGAAAAAATTTACAGACTCTGCAAAGATAATCTGAAAGAAAAAGAAACCTCAAATAGATACCCCCACTTTGCAGGCTTCATTCCACATACTAAAGAAACATACATTTTTTAATCTAGAAAGGCAAGGACCATTTACAAGTCCAATCAAAGCTTTAACCAAAATATTTCATCAAAAGGAGACCCAACCAAGCATAATTAAATGGAAATCAAATAGTGATTAAGAATTGGGGCTCTGGGCGGCTGCCGTGGCTCAGCAGGCAGAGCTCCGACCTGCCGTGCTGGAGGTCTGGAGTTCGATCCCTGGTGCCTCCTGCCCATATGCAAATTAAAAAAAAAAAAAAAGAATTGGGGCTCTGAAGTTGGAGAAACTTTTAAGATTGTTTTAAGGACTAAATGAGAAACTGCATGTAAAACATTTAGCATTGTCACTGACAAATATCAAGCTAGCCCTTGATATTATCAACAGTCAGAGGCCACCATAAGTTTGAATGTTTGGCTATTTCTTCACTTCAAAAAAAATGTTCTCAGATCATTCTATTTCTGTGCTATCTATCATACAGAAATATTTATACACGGGAGCAAAGAGGTTCATGAGGGGTGCTCACTGCTGAAAGGCGGCACGACGCAGTGGTGAAAAGCAAAGACTGGATCCTGGCTGCCTGCATTCAAATCCAGCTTCATTTCAAGTCATGCAACCTTAAGGAAATTATTATACTTCTTTCCTGCCTCAGTTTCCTCTTTTCTAAGACAGCTAAATCTCATTATGCAATTATGAGGATTAAAATAGTTAACATTTGTACAGCATTTAGAACAGTGCCTGGCCAGGCACAGAGGAAGGACTTACAAATTATTATTAAATAAAATATAGTACTGTTCGTGATAGCTAAAAAAAAAAAAAAAAAAAAAAAGTAATCAACTTAAACGTGTGTCATCCAGAGAATTAAGAACTAAGCTCTAGTACAGCCAGACTGTGGAAGACGCCGCCGCAGTTGAAAAGAACTAGGCAGTAGATCTGTAAGAACTGACATTAAACAATGGTTTAAGGAGGGGGCACAAGGGAAGTTCAGTGATAGAATTCTCGCCTGCCATGCAGGAGACCGAGGTTCAATACTTGGTGTACGCACTTCCCCAAAACAAACAAACAATTCAACAAATGGTGCTGAAATAATGGGATACTCACATAGACAAAGAACAAAATGTGAACACCCATAGAGCGTACAAAAAAAGATGGTTTAAGGAGTCTTGTTAAGTGTAAAAAGCAAGTTGCAGAATCATAATTACAGGTTTAAAGAAAAATTCGTAAAATTACATATTTTATGTACGTCTTCAAATGAATAGGAAATGTTGTGGAAAGATACAGGCTCAAGTGCTGAAAGCGATCCATTCCTTCTGAAAAACTAGGTTCAAGTCCTACGTCCCCAATAACTTGCAGACAATCTTGGTTAAGTGACGTCACCTAGGAAATTCCTGAGGATAGTTTCCTCATCTTCAAAGGTGTGGGGGGGGTGGCAGGGAGGGTGGCGTAAGGAAGGCTGACTAGATTCAATAATCCCACCAATCCATTCCAGTTGCCCAAATATCCTAATTTTGATTGTCGGATTCTGGCTCTTCCTATAAATAAAAACACTGAATTCTTCAACACCCTGTGCTGCTAAGTATTTATCGGAAACCCTGTGGAACAGGGCGCATTGTTTCAAAAGCACAGCCCATGCCAGATGGAAACGTATTCTGTGTGGGTACGGATCCATCCCCAGATCACGGTCTCGTTAGCTAAACCCTTCCTCACTCCCAGCCCCCACACCGCTGCCATGTGTTATTAAAGAAGACAGTTGCTTTATCAATTGGATATATGAGCAACGGCTCCTTTAGAGCCACTTTTGCTTTTTCTCTGGATTGCCATCAGAAATATATTTACACTATTGCTCACAGATGCATATGAGCCAATTAATCCACCCACGAGCAGAAAGACAAGAAATTTGAAATTCAGGGTCATGTCCCCACTGTCTGCCCAATGGCCAACACCTTCTGTCTCTGGCACCCATCAGGGCTCTAGCCCATCGCTGGGTGAACTGAAACCTCAGTCCTCAATCTCCTTTCCTGCCCATCTCATGTCAATCCTCCCTGAGACTCTCCCCTCTTTCACTGAAGGTACTTGTGACCTGGCCCTAATTCCCTTCTCCCCAATCTTCCAGCCTCCAGACAATCTCTTTCCCACCAGCCCACACTGAGCTCACCATTAGGACCCACAGCATAGAACATGCATCAAAAAAAAAAAAAATTAATTCATTTATTCCCACAAAATACATATTAACTCAGCCAAACCATACTATCACTAGAGTAATCTTCCTAAAGGAAAGGACCAATTACATCCACGACTGGGTGAAAATTCATTCTCTCAAACTCTGAAGCTCCTATACCTGTTCTCTGAAGCTATCAGAAGACACTATTTTCCTAAGGAAACATTTCTGAAGCACTCTGATTTCACATCTCTTAATCTCAGCCCTAAAAGTAAGTGGGCAAGTGAAAGAGCTCATCCCATAAATACAGAGTGATGTTGGTGCAATTCTAACATTCCCTCCCCATTCCCATTATTTTTTCCTTCTAGACTCCAGATGGTTTTGTTGGTTTGTTTTTAATTTGTCTTTGTTTCTGGTTTTGGTTACAGACAGGCTAAGACCAGAATGACACCACAAAACCCATATTGCAGAGACGGTACTTTCCTGCAGCCCTGTCCTTGGCCCTCCAACCAAACTGTGTGAAGTCACAGCCAGCATCTTCTCTTCCAAGTCACCACCCCCTCCATACATACACAGGGACACTTCAGCTCCATCTGTCTCCATTCAGAGGGAAAACAGCTCCATACAAAATGTAAACACAAAGCCAGACAGCACTATTCTATTCGCAGTCCCTCTCCTTCCTCCGGCCGTTTTGGTCTCTAGCGGACTCACTGGAATCTTCAACAAATCAGTGTTCTGCATTTACTTCTTATAGCCTGTGTCTGCCAAATATAGCACTTAGGCCATGGATGAAACCAAACTGAAATTGGTCTAATTACACACTCAGGGAACTTTTTTTCTCTTAATAGTTTATTAACATTGATTATGTGCCCAGGCTCGAGGTTAAGAATAGTTTATAGTCATTTACTATTTATCAGGCACTAAATGATTTCTACCAAATACCCAGTAAAATCATTGCCATGATGCCCTCAGATAGATGTTAGCATGTCTGCGAGTTGAGCAATTCCCAGGCACAGCGGTGGGAGACGTGTCAGTGCCCATTTGCTGTCACTTTTGCTCTAAACCGCCCACATCTTCAGGGCTCCTGCTTTGCAGGGGGCTTGTTAGGGGCCCTCAGAGCAGGTTATAAATAGCACATGTGTAAGAAACCACCAACGTGCTCTGCTCAGACAGTCATGGGGTCTTGGGAAACTCAGCAACAAGAACTCAACTCCCCAAGAGCAGCTTTCTTTCTGACATGTGCCAACTGTTAGCAGATCCAATGACAGGTGAGTACTATAACTATAAAGAAAACTATTGAAAGCACAGGAAATGCTGTAGACACTGATTCCATCGCAAAGACTTCCAAAGAAAACGGGCACTGAAGGGTGGGCTTAAGAGAAAAAAAAAAAAATCCTGTTTTGGTTTCTTGGGGGTAGGGAGAAAAAAATCACCCTTCATTTTTTATTAGGATGATTTTCAGTTGAGTAAAACCATCCATGTCTCTCTCTTTTCTCCTGTTTCCTAATTCCAAGTGCTTATTATGGCCAAGAGAATGAAAGTGATTTGTTATTTCTCTGCAATCCAAGTTTTAGTTTTAGTTTGGGTTTTTTGTTTTGGGGGGAGGAGGAAGAGTCCAGAGGCTACTGGTGAAAACAAAAGATTAGACAAGGCCAGTCCCTGGACTATCCACCAGAGGCGTTCCACAGTACTCATTTGGGACTCTACTACAGTCCCAAACTTCAGATGGAATGGAACATGGCATCTCATCACACATACGGTGGTGAAACCGTCCGTCAGAGCTACCAAAATGGCCCAGGTTAAAAAACTCAACCTCAAATTTGAAGACAGATGTTTGGAAAAAATTAGCAAAGCAGCTAATTCTTCCATTATGACAGAGCTGTCAGGATTTTAGAAGCTTGGAAGCCTTCGTTTGTTTGTTTGTTTATTTCAAGAGAAAATTAAATTCAATTTCTCTCTGCTTCAAACAGTCATGCTGACTCTTTATCTGTGAACAATTTTAAATATTATTGTGATAAAACAGAAAGAATGATTGCAAAATAGACTGTTGGTGCATCTTCCTATTATGAAAAAACTAGCAAGTTCATTTAAATTATTTACTACAGGACTAAACTAGTATTTAGAAGTTTCTTGAAATATTTAAATGTTGTAACTCTCATTATCCAATAATTTCTAAAAATTGAAAATCAAGAGGGCCTAATTTTTTTTTCTAACTTCACAAACAAGAACATTCCGGTGTTATTCCACGCCATGACCAAGCAGAAAAACAAGTTGTACAACCTTGAAAAGTAATTCCTTAGTAACATGAGAGCATACTTCACCTTTCCATTTTAGGAAGTCACTTTTTGCTGAAAAGGAGTTAACAACCCAGATTTTGTTAAGACGGTTTACACATTAGGTGAGAACGGGAACAGTTTTACCACAAGTGTTAAATGCAAATACTTACTAGAAACTTGTTTCTCTGACTTACAGAAAACGTGGGGGTCTAAAGGATTCTTTTAGATAAAAAGATCAATTTATTTCTAGCCCCAAAACTTAGGTTCAGAAACTCATGACTTGAGTGAACTACTCCTTGCTCCTCTGCCCCCCAATAAAATGTCACCTTGAAAGAAATGAAGGGACCAATGAAAAGAGTCCAATAAAGAGGACAAAGGGTTCATTCATCGCTACCTGTACATTTCATGGGGAGGCATACGGGCTTCAGGAAAAGGTACTGGAATTTATTTTCTGCATGAGGGAAATTAAACAGCTGCTAAATTTGAACTCAATTAAAGTTAAATGTCATCTGAGAAATAAGAAATAAAGAACTGAATATCTACCAGAAAGAAAATACTATCTTCGTTTCAGGCCCATGCATACTCCTTTTTAAGTCCTTGGATAATGCAACTATTAAAATTTTGTAGAAAAGGAAATCCACATTTGTAACCAGCCCAGTCCTGGCATTTGACTGCAGCACAAAGGTGAAAAAGCTGAAGGTGAACACTGACTGAGACATAATTCTCAATTAATTAACCAAATTAAATTCCACTGGTTTTAATTCAAATGCAGTTTAATCTTGGATGTTATCTTTCAATTAAAATACCAGTCAGATTAAAGTCTTATTAACTTCATACACTACTAAAGCAAACTAAGCGAAGCTGGGGAAAGGCTTCATTTGGAGGTAAAAAAAAGAAATGATGTTTTCTAATAACCTCTCAGCCAGGATCTGCCCAATCACACTACGTAATTGTGAAGACTGCCTGCAGTTAAGAATGAGTCTGGTATCAATCCCAGAGGAGGAATACTTAGTCACAGGCAGGAACATTGACTAAGCCAGTCTTGTAGCTGTGCTTCATATGTGAAGACAGAAGACACTTTGAATTTAAATGAAGTAATCTAAATGATAGTCTAAGGCCCTTGTGCAAAGGGCCTGAACTGTGACACTACCACTGTAAGTATTGGAGTGAGAGAGAAAGATGTTTTTAGTGCATTTGAAGCTCAATCCCTTGGATATGGGCAAATGACTTATTAATATTTATAAGTGTGGGTGATAAAGTTGCATAAATGTTAAGTGCCTCTTAATACTGTGATGCAAGTACAAAATGTGAGACCTTACCTCTCACATTAAGTAGAAATCAAAGGGAATTTCCTCAGCACATTAAAAGGCATTTATAAAAAAATGACAGCTAACGTTAAATTGTGAAAAGCTGAGAGCTTTCCCGCTAAGATCAGGAACAAGACAAGGCTGTCCATTTTTCACTACTACAATACAACACTTTGTTGTACTGGAAGTTCTAGCCAGAGCAATTAGGCAAGAAAAAGAAATAAAAGGCATCTAAGTTGGAAAGAAAGAAGTAATGCTATCTCTTCTTACATATGACATGATCCTAAATGTGGAAAATAAAAAAAAAATACACAAGAAAACTACTAAAACTAATAAACTCAGCAAAGTTGCAGGGCACAAGATTAACACATAAAAATCAGATGTGTTTCTATTCACTAGCAATGAACAATCTGAAACGGAAATTAAGAAGACAATTTCATTTACAAAAGCATACATCTGTGCCAGTTTGAAAGTATTATGTACCTCAGAAAAGCCATGTTTTAATCCTAATCTAATCTCACGGGAGCAACCGTTTCTTTAATCTTGACTCAATAATGTATGTTGGAGACTTTTGACTAAATTAACTCCATGGAGATGTGATGCGCCCAATTGTGGGTATGACCTTTGAGTAGATGGAGCTGTGACTCCACCCATTCCAGATGGATATTGATTGGTTTACTGGAATCCTCTAAAAGAGAAAACATTTTGGAGAGAGTCAGAAATGACAGAAATGATAGGTGGTAGAAACTTCAGAGAGCAGAGCTGACACAGATGCCAACACTTGGCGAACAGAAACATAGATGTTTGGAGATGCTTGGAGCCCAGCAGACATCACCATGAGATGTTTAACAAGCCAGAACCTGGAGAGAGCCAAGGGAAGCCAAGAGATGAACGCCAACCCCGGAGAAGCAAAGTGAGGACTCCCCACAGGAACAGAGGCTGAAAGCAGTGGAGCCCAGGAGCAAGGGAACAGCAGATGCCACCCACATGACTACCCAGCTGACAGAGGTGTTTCTGACCCATCGGCCTTCCTTGAATTAAGCCATCTTTCCCTAGATGTCTTAGTTTGGACAATTTTATAGGTTTAGAACTGTAAACTTGTAACTCATTAAATTCCCCTTTTTAAAAGCCATTCCATTTCTGGTATATCGCATTCCGGCAGCTTACAAACATCCTACATTCACGGATTAGAAAACTTAATATTGCTAAGATGTCAATACTACCCAAAGTGATCTACCGATTTAACAAAATCAAAATTCCATCAGCCATTTTTTCAGAAATGGAAAATCTAATCCTTAAATTCATATAGAATTACAAGGGACCCCTAACAGTCGAAACAATCTTGAAAAAGAATAAAAAAGCTGGAGAACTCATACTTCCCAATTTTAAAACTTAATACAAACTACAGTACTCAAACCATATGGTACTGATGTAAGAACAGACATGAGGACCAGTGGAAAATAATTGAGATTTCAAAAATAAACCCTTATACCTATAACCAATTGATTTTTGGCAAGGATACCAAAGTCTACTCAATGGGAAAAGAATAGCCTCTTCAACAAATGTTGCAGGGAAACTGGATAGCCACAAATAAAAGAATGAAGGGGGACCCCTACCATATGCAAAGACTAGCTCAAAATGGACCGATAACCTAAATATAAAACTTAAAACCATAACCCTCTTAGAAGAAAACATAGGGGAATACCAACAGAACCTCGGATTTCATAACAGATTCATCCTTGGTTATGAGACCAAAAGTACAAGAAACAACAACAACAAAAAAATAGATAAATTGGACTTCGACAGAATTAAAAACTTTTGTGCATCAAAAGACATTACCAAGAAAGTGAAATGATTACCTATAGAACGGGAGAAAATAGTTGCAAATCATATATCTAATAAGGGCTTAACAGCCAGAATACATTAAGAACTCCTACAACTCAACAACAAAAAGACAAACAGCCCAATTTTTAAAAATGGGACAAAAGCTTAGATAGGTATTTCTCCAAAGATATATAAATAGCCAATGAGCACATGAAAACATGCTTAATATTGGTAGTCATTAGAGAAATGCAAATCAAAACCACAAGATACCACATTATACCCACTAGAATGGCAATTGTGGATATGGACAAACTGAAATACTCATGCATCGTTGATGAAAGAATAAATCATGCAGCAGGTACAGAAAATATTTTGGAAGTTCTTCAACAAGTTAAGCATAGAATTACCATATAACCTTGCACTTCCACTCCTAGGTATACACAGAAAATAACTGAAAGCAGGAACTCAATAGACACTTTTACACCAAAGTTCATAGCAGCATTATTCAAAATAGCCAAAAGGTGGAATACCCCAAGTGTCTACTGACAGATGAATGGATCAACAAATATGGTATATACATATGATAGAATATTATTCAACCTTAAAAATAAATGGAGTTCTCGGGTGGGCCATGGTGGCTCAGCAGGCAGAGTTCTCACCTGCCATGTCGGAGACCCGGGTTCGATTCCCGGTGACTGCCCATGCAATAAATAAATAAATGAATAAATAAATAGAGTTCTCATCTGATGCACGGGTTGTTTGGTGGTAGAAGGCTCACCATCCATGCAGGAGACCCAGGTTCAATCCCCGGATCATGCACCAAAATAAATAAATAAATAATCAAAAAATAAATGGAGTTCTGATGCATGCACTACATGGATGAACCTAGAAAACATTATATTCAGAGAAATAAACTGGATACAAAAGGACAAATATCGTATGATTCCACTTATATGACATATCTGGACTAAGCAAATTCATTGAAACGGAATGGAGGTTATAAGGTACCAGTAGTGGGGGAGGCAGGTAATGAGAGTTACTGCTTAATGGATACAGAGTTTGTTTGAGATGACCAAAAAGTTTTGATAACGGATAGTGGTAACAGTAGTACAATATAGTGAATATAAGTAATATCATAGAACTGTACATTTAAACATGGTTAAATGAGAAATTTGTGTTTTATATGTATGTCAAAATTAAAAATAAAGTCTTACCAGATACATAAATCCAGAGAGGACTGTGATTTAAGAGATGGTAAATATTTTGAGGAAAGGATAGTAACAAATTGTGCTTAACCTTGCAGGGAAGAAAATTCCATACAAGGGTTGTTGTGTTTCATTGTCTAGTCCAAAAAACTTACACTGCAGAGGAAGAAGCAGAGGTCCAGCAGGTTTGGAGAGCTGCAGGAGACCACGCCGCCCCTTGGTGACAAAGCGTCATCTGGAACTCAGGTTCCCATCGCCTAATACCAAGCTGTTTTCTTAAGACTCGATGTCAGCCCCCTTGTCCACTTGCCCTATCTCACATGTCCACACTTCCTCACACGGGACTTACTCCAAGGCGGCCTGTCAAAGTGTACTACAGAATGCAGCGGACAGTAAGTTAAAAGAAAAAAACAGCCATAGTTCTCCTACTGCTTGGCTTATTTCTTTGGGTTTTAAGTACCACATTGCCCCTCTGCCATTAAATTATGTGCTCACTAATACTCACACAGACATAATCCACCAACCTCACAAGGCTGAGATGCAGAAGAGTGATATAAGGTAAATGAAAGTTTTGAGTATACCCATGCCAATATACCAATAATCCTAATATTTTTTATCTCCAACTCTAACTCTAAATGCCTTCTTCCAACTCAGGCAGAACTCACAGGAAGAAAATAAAAATTTATATCATCATTAACATGAAATAAAGATCATGTTGAGCAGTGACTGTAACCTGTGCAAGAGCATTCCATGTGTCCTTTAACACACAAAAAAAACAGTAAAGTTGTTGTTGCTGTGTTAGCTCCCATCTTACCATGAGCAAATCAAGACTCAGAAAAGTTAAGTATTTGGCTGAAGATCACAGCCCAGCCAAGATCTGAACCCAATAACCACATTTCCAGAAACCAAATTCTTAACTACTACACCATATGCAGCCTCCACAAACAAGTATTAGAAATAAGAAAAGTTTCCTTACCACTTTCCAGGAAAAGTGACCTTCCCCTTATGATGAAAATGAGAAAAAAATCTTGAATTAAAAGTAAATCATCTAATTTATTTTGGATTTTCTCTCAAACTTAACCTTTTTTTAGTTTGAGAATTATTAACCAAACTGCATTGATTACTGCAAGTGAACTTTTGGTTTTAAGAAGCTGTTCCAAAGAAAGCAAACCTAAAAGTAAGCTAAGAGAATGACCCTGTGACATTGCTATCACTCAAGAGGGATGACAGATAAAGGTAAAGTCTAGGACTACCAGTTTCCCTTTGAAAGCTGGCAGCGTCATTCCAAAATTATATAGATGGACGTCTCTAGACTTTGGTCAGTAGAAACCCAGCCATGTGTACAAATAGTTTTCTTCACCTAGCCCCTTATCTAACCAAACTAAGGGATCCCAACAAGCAGAAGATATCATCTTGGAGCCTACCTCTCATGTGTAAGCCAATAAAACAAATCAAAGGGCTATTGCTTAATAAATTATCTGCTGTCAAATAGTCATATCATTAATGGTAGATACTGGCATCTAATAAACACATATGGTTGTTTGACTCAACTTAAGATGGCTTTTCATGGCTAACTTCAACTAGAATAAAACCTACTGGTCCTTAGTGCAGAGGTATATCATCTATACTATGGATGGGAGCCAGCATTCTTCCCTTGCCAAGATGCTAAAAAGCAGATGGAAGAAAAACTACCTAGACCCCTCAATGTGCAGTCAATGTACCACAATGTGGAAACACCTGTTGTCTATCCAAATCACATCTAACACTTCTCTCCCTCCTTGCTTCCTACTGGCTGAAAAGACTATTTCCATTTCCTCAAATTCCTTGGGAACATGGAACCCAATTTTGACCAATTAACCAAAAGATCACTCCCCATTGCTAGAGAGTATCAAGATGAAGTTTTGCTGTCTTACAAACGGGATAGGAATGAGAAGAGAGCTTACTGCGCTGCCCCCATCCCTTTTACCTTGCCACGAATGTAAGCAGGATGCCTGGAGACACAGTAGCTCTCCTGTAGCCATGAGGTAACAAGAACATGAAAAGCCCACACCCTAATGATGGTGTAGAAAAAACATAGGACTTTGCATCCTTTGCTATATCTGATAGTGCCTATCTCTGGATTTATAAATAAATAAATAACAAAGGTCCTTATTTTAAGTCATTGTTATATGTATTTTTCTCTCCTAACTGATGTACATATTTCCTATCCCTTGATTACCACTGAAATGGACACCTGAATTATATGCTTTTTTCTTCTTGGGAGCTTCTCTGTTTACACAAAGTAACCCTCAACCCAACCCAAGTTGATTGATCAGAGAAGGAGAGCAGATCTAAGCTCAACCACACAGTCCCTTTCCTACCAAATTGTAGGAAATTGTGAACATTAAAATGACAGAGATCAGTCTCTCTCCAGTGGTTAAAACTTTAAGATTACAAATTTTGGAAATTTAAGTGGCAGCCATATTTTCCATCACATAGAAATTATAGTTAGCAGTAAAACAAAAAGTAGCATTTGTGCACTTCCATTTCTCACAGAATTAACACACTAAATATCCTGAATGGGCCCCCCAACTAAAACAGAAAAAGTTAGATAAAATATTCAAATACATTTTAAAGCATCTACTCAGTGAACAAGAAAGTAGGGACGCCAGATGGGGCAATAATGAGGAACCCTGAGAGGTAAGTCAGTACAAAAGTCAGCATTCACCCTGCGGGAATCTGGAGAACCTGGTGACACTAAGCTTCCATTTTGGTACTTGTTCTAGGTACAAAAGATGAAGCTTAGAAGCTACTCAAGATCAGAAGTCTTCTTCACAAAACACACAAGGAAATAAGATATCACTTTTAGGACAAACAAATGCAGAAAATAAAATAAGACCTACAAAACTTTTATCTGCTGGGAGTTTTAGATACAGAATATAACAGAAGTATGCTCAGTATAAATCAAAAAACAAAATAGAGGCTTGGGAATATGAAGAAATAAAAATGACCAAACAGATTTTTAGAAGAACCAAACATAACTTTCAGAAATAAAAAACACATAATTGAAATTAAACCCTCAAAAGAATTCAAGAATAAGATGGAATTAGTATACTAGGACAGATTCAAAAAAAATATTCAGAGTTTAATGTAGAGAGAAAAGATGGAAGAGATGAGGAAGAAGTTAAAAACACATCATCTATCTAGAATCCTAGAAAACATAGATAGTCTGGTAAAAGGTAGTAGTCAATAAGCAACTTGGATAGCATTTGCTATAAGGAGGGAGAGAAGTGTTAGATGTGATTTGGATAGCATTCTCTGCAATTGGTAACTTATTGACTACTTGGTAAGCAATACCAATAGCATTCTCTGCAATTGGTAACAGGAAACAACCTCAGATACAGGAATCCAACAAATGCCATGCAGGAAATTGAAAAGACACCAGCATCTTGACTTATACTAATAAAATCACAGAAAACAGAAGACAAAGAGAAGATCCCAAAGTCAACCAGAAAGAAAAATGTAAAACAAAGCCTTTATCAATTGCATTTAACAACAACAATGGAAGCCCACAAAAAAATAGTGATGCTGAGAGAAAGTATATCAACTTACAATTCTATATCAAGCAAAAGTATCATTCAAGAATGAAAGTGGAACACCAAACAGCAGGGTTTCAAGGAGGGCAGCCAATAGGGAGGTGGTTATTCCAGGACAGAAAAATCACGTGACTCAGGGAAGGAGCTTGGCGAGGTGCAGACTCTTTCTTTAGAATCTAGATAATGAATTAATGGGAAATTAAGTGGAGAGGAGCAGAGCCTGTGTCAGACTCTTACTGTAAAGCGTACCCAGTGTCCTTGTGACCCACCCACCTGGGACAGGTTTGCTGTCTCACTTCTCCTCTGATTCCACTGGACTGTGTTCTTGCATCATTCTGGCTACAGACCAAAAATGAAAAAAGAAAAAAAAATGGCTGACCTCACCCAGGTAATGGAGAATGAAATATTTGTGGCCTTTGCCTCTACACAACAATTGTTCTTTCAAAAATGATGTTTCTGAGTACTGTAACTGCATTCTGTAGAATGACAAGAGAGGCTTTTGCCAACCCTAAAGATTATTCATCCTTTGACAAAGGAGAAAATGCCAAAAAGTATCTAAGGGCAGAAGACAGAGTGAAACGTGTGTGAAGAGTCCACCCGAATGAACTTGAAAATATTGTGCCATTTCTTGGTATTGACCCTCTATATTCCTTGAGTGAACCAGACCTCTACAACCATCCTGCATTTAAGACTCTGTTGGACCTCCCCCTCTCTGCGTGGGACATGACTCCCAGGGATGTGTACCTTCCTGGCAACGTGGGACAGAGATCCTGGAATGAGCTGAGATTCAGCATCAAGGGATTGAAAAAAACCCTAGAATGAGCTGAGAATTAACATCAAG
>PVIY010031323.1:0-30053 GCA_004026745.1 Myrmecophaga tridactyla | reverse complement strand
TAATCAGTAATTCACAATATCATCACATAGTTGCATATTCATCATCATGATCATTTCTTAGAACATTTGCATCAATTCAGAAAAAGAAATAAAAAGAAAACAAAAAAAAATCACCTCCCAGTGATCACTAGCATTTCAATCCACTAAATTTATTTTAACATTTGTTCCCGCTATTATTTATTTTTAAACCGTATGTTTTACTTGTCTATCAAAAGGAGCATCAGACACAAGATTTCACAATCACACAGTCACATTGTGAAAGCTATATCATTATACAATCATCTTCAAGAAACATGGCTACTGGAACACAGCTCTATATTTTCAGGTATTACATTACACCTCTCCATTACACCTTAACTAAAATGGTGATATGTATTTAATGTGTAAGAATAACCTCCAGGATAACTTCTTGACTCTATATGGAATCTCTCAGCCATTGACACTTTATTTTGTCTCATTTCACTCTACTCCCTTTTGGCTGAGAAGGTTTTCTCAATCACTAGATGCTGAGTCCCAGCTCATTCTAGGAGTTCTGTCCCACGTTGCCAGGAAGGTCCACAGTCCACGCTCCATTTATTGAAGAGACTGTTTCTGTACCAGGTGAGTTGGCTTGACTGCCTTATCAAAAATCAGTTGTCCATAGATGTTTAGAGGGTCTATATCTGAACACTCCATACTATTCCATTGGTCAGTATATCTATCTTTACGCCAGTACCATGCTGTTTTGACCAGTGTAGCTTCATAATATGCCTTAAAGTCAGGTAGCATGAGACCTCCAACTTCATTTTTCTTTCTTAGGATACTTTTAGCTATTCAGGGCACCCTGGCCTTCCAGATAAAATTGGTTATTGGTTTTTCTATTTCTGAAAAGTAAGTTTTTGGGATTTTAATTGGTATTGCATTGAATCTGTAAATCAATTTAGGTAGAATTGAGATCTTAACTATATTTAGTCTTCCAATCCATGAATACAGTATGCCCTTCCATTTATTTAGGTCTTCTGCGATTTCTTTTAAGTTTCTTGTAGTTTTCTTTGTATAGGTCTTTTGTCTCCTTAGTTAAATTTATTCCTAAATATTTTATTCTTTTGATTGTAATTGTAAATGGAATTTTTTTCTTTATTTCCCCCTTAGATTGTTCATTACTAGTGTATAGAAACACTACAGATTTTTGAGTGTTGATCTTGTAACCTGCCACTTTGCTGTATTCATTTATTAGCTCTAGTAGTTTTGCTGTGGATTTTTTGGGGTTTTCGACATATAGTATCATATCATCTGCAAAGAGTGAGCGTTTTACTTCTTCCTTTCCAATTTTGATGCCTTGTATTTCTTTTTCTTCTCTAATTGCTCTGGCTAGAACTTCCAACACAATGTTGAATAACAATGGTGATAGTGGACATCCTTGTCTTGTTCCTGATCTTAGGGGGAAAGTTTTCAGTCTTTCCCCATTGAGCATGATGTTAGCTGTGGGGTTTTTGTATAATTCTTTTAATGTGCTGCTGGATTCAATTTGCTAGAATTTTGTTGAGGATTTTTGCATCTATATTCATTAGAGAGATTGGTCTGTAGTTTTCTTTTTTTCTAATATCTTTGTCTGGCTCTGGTAGAGGGTGATGTTGGCTTCGTAGAATGAGTTAGGTAGCCTTCCTTCCTCTTCAATTGTTTTGAAGAGTTTGAGTAAGTAGAATTGGTATTAATTCTTTCTTGCATGTTTGGTAGAATTCATATGTGAAGCCATCTAGTCCTAGATGCTTCTTTTTGGGGAGCTTCCTAATGACTGATTCAATTTCTTTACTTGTGTTTGGTTTGTCAAGGTCATCTATTTCTTCTCAAGCCAATGTTGGTTGTTCATGCCTTTCTAGGAAGTTGTCCATTTCATCTACATTGTCAAGTTTATTAACATAGTATGCTCTTATTATGTCCTTTATTTCTGTGGGGTCAGTGGTTATGTCTCTGCTTCCATTTCTGATTTTATTTATTTGCATCCTCTTCTTTTTGTCAACCTCACTAACGGTCCATCAATTTTATTGATTTTCTCATAGAACGAATTTCTAGTTTTGCTGATTTTCTTAATTGTTTTCATGTTCTCAATTTCATTTATTTCTGCTCTAATCTTCATTATTTCTTTCCTTTTGCTTGCTTTGGGGTTAGTTTGCTGTTCTTTTTCTAGTTCTTCCAAGTGGACAGTTAATTCCTCGATTTTTGCCCTTCCTTCTTTTTTGATATAGGCATTTAGGGCAATAAATTTCCCTTTTAGCACTGCCTTTGCTGCATCCCATAAATTTGGATATGTTGCATTTTCATTTTCATTTGCCTCAAGATATTTACTGATTTCTCTTGTAATTTCTTCCTTGACCCACTGGTTGTTTAATAGTGTGTTGTTGAGCCTCCATATATTTGTGAATTTTCTGATCTTCTGCCTATTATTGATTTCCAACTTCATTCCTTTATGATCTGAGAAAGTGTTTTGCATGATTTCAATCCTTTAAAATTTATTGAGACTTGCTTTGTGACTCAGCATATGGTCTATCCTTGAGAATGATCCATGAGCACTTGAGAAAAAGGTGTATCCTGCTGTTCTGTAAATGTCTGTTAACTCTAGTTCATTTATTGTATTATTCAAATTCTGTGTTTCTTTATTGATCCTCTGTCTAGATGTTCTGTCCATTGATGAGAGTGGGGAACTGAAGTCTCCAACTATTATGGTAAATGTGTCTATTTCTCTTTTCAGTGTTTTCAATGTTTGCCTCATGGCACTCTGGCTCAGTGCATAAATATTTGATTGTTATGTCTTCTTGTTGAACTGTTCCTTTTATTAATACATAGTGTCCTATTTTGTCTCTTTCAATTGTTTTACATTTGAAGTCTAATTTGTTGGATATTAGTATAGTTACTCCTGCTCTTTTCTGATTCTTGTCTGCATGAAATGTCTTCTCCTATTTTTAATGTCCTATTAAAAATGTCCTATTTTTAATCCATTCTGCCAGTCGATGTCTTTTGATTGCATTATTACTGTAAGGGCAATACTTTCTTCTACCATTTTGCCTTTGGGATTTTATATGTCATATCTAATTTTTTGTGTTATTACTGTAGGGGCAGTACTTTCTTCTACCATTTTGCCTTAGGGATTTTATATGTCCTATCTAATTTTTCTTCTTTTTATCTCTACTGATAGTCTTCATTTCTACACTCTTTTCTACACCTCTCTCTCCTGTCTTTTCCTATCTGTCTCTAGAGCTTCCTTTAACATTTCTTGCAGAGCTGGTCTCTTGCTCACAAATTCCCTCAGTAATTTTTTCATCATTAAAATGTTTTAATTTCCCCCTCATTTTTGAAGGACAATTTTGCTGGATATAGAATTCTTGGTTGGCAGTTTTTCTCTTTTAGTATCTTAAATATATCATCCCACTGTCTTCTCACCTCCATGATTTCTACTGAGAAATCTACACATAGTCTTATTGGGCTTCCCTTGTATGTAATGGATTGCTTTTCTCTTGCTCTTTTCCAGATTCTGTCTTTTTCTTTGACATCTGACATTTTGATTAGTAAGTGTCTTGGAATACGTCTATTTGGATCTATTCTGTTTGGAGTATGCTGCACTTCTTGGATCTGTAATTTTAAGTCTTTCACAAGAGTTGGGAAATTTTCAGTGATAATTTCCTCCATTAGTTTTTCTCCTCCTTTTCCCTTCTTTTTTCCTCTGGGAAACCCACAACATGTGTATTCATGTGCTTCAATTTGCTATTCAATTCCTGGAGTCCTTGCTCAAAGTTTTCCATTCTTTTCCCTATATTTTCTTTTCTTGTCAGATTTCAGATTTCCCATCCTCGAGTTCACTAATCCTATCTTCTGCCTCTTGAAATCTAGCATTATAGGTTTCCATTGTTTTTTTTTCATCTCTCCTACTGTGCCTTTCATTCCCCTAAATTCTGTGATTTGTTTTTTCTGATTTTCGATTTCTTCTTTTTGTTCACTCCTTGCCTTCTTTATATCCTCCCTCAATTCATTGATTTGATTTTTGATGAGCTTTTCCATGTCTATTTGAACATTCTGAATTAATTGTTTCAAATCCTGTATCTCATTTGAATTGTTGTTTTGTTCCCTTGACTGGGCCATCTCTTCAATTTTCCTAGTATGATTCATTATTTTTTCTGGCATCTAGGCATTTAATTTAGTTAGGCATCTAATTAAGTTTATTCTGGAGATTGTTTTCATTTTTTTTACCTAGGATTTTCTTGCTGGATGACTTTGTTGTCTATCTGTTCTTTGCAGTCTTTGGACCAAGTGCCTCTGAATCATCTTGAATTTGTTAAAATACCAACCCCTGGGCCTCATCCCAGACCTAATGAATCAGAATCTCGTGGATTGGGCCCTGTAAATGGAATTTTAGAAAGCTCTCCAGGTGATCCTTCTGCACCCTACAGTTTGAGAACCACCACAGGAGGCCCTGGGGGCATGTGACCCAGATATATCTGGAGGTTGAGGAGTGCTATGGGAAGATTAGCTTTTCAGACAGCAAATTTATGAGCAGTGGATGAGCTGGAGATGAGAAAGAATTGAAACAGAAAGATTAACCAAGAGCCACCTGTTCCTATCCAGGAAAGTCATGGTGAGAGTCTGGACAAAAGAAATAGAAGGATTGAGAGGTGTTTCAGTTGTAGAAATATAAGGATTTAGGGATTAGATTGGAGAGAAAGGGGGAGAGAGAAAAGAGAGGGAAAGATTGAGATTGCGCACGCTAGCTATGAACAATTAATTAATTATTTAAAAGTTTCTGATTTGGGTAGCCCCTGATAAAGTTGTGCAATAATAGGGCACAGATTTGGGTTCAAAAGATGCGAGTTCAAATTCCATGCCAACAGGAGGAATGTGGCACCTTAGTTTTCTCATCTGTAAAACAGATGTTATTACCCACCTGGTAGGGTTATTGTGAGGATTAAAAGAAAAGTGCATATTCTTGACATCTTGATTTTTCATGCTCATTTCCCAAAAGGACATTAAAAATGAGATTAAAGTGAGGAGGAGAACTCTTCTAAAAAAAGTACCCAAGTCACACACACAAAAAAGTACCGAAGCCACAAGTGTAATATGAGCCCACCCTGAGCCCACCCGCAGGCCACTGATGGAGCAGGGCCTGTGGTTAAACCTTGCCCCCACCTGCCCAGCCTCCACCTGCCCCACCCCCACCCCATAGCAGTTCTCAGCCAAGGGTCAGCTCATCTGTAAAGGAAACGAGCGGCTGCAGGTCAGAGATGAGCCTCTGCCTGGCACCAGCATCTTCCAGGCAGTTCACAGCTTCTCACACAGCATGTCTGTGGAGCGTGTCACCAGAGGGCTGGGCGGGGATGGTGGACTGGCAGCCAAGTTGCAGGACCAATGCCAGCTGGTAGGGAAGACACTGGTAAGGAAAGCACTGGGTGTGGTAACATTTACAGCTGTGGAGAAGCCGGTCCAGAGACAGGTGAGGGGGTGCCCAGGGTTAGCACTAGGTTTGCCAGGTAAGATTAAAAAAATACCCAGTTAAATATCAATTTCAGATAAACAACAGATAATTGTTTAGTATGCGTGTGTCCCATGCAATACTTACACTAAAAAATTATCCATTGTGTATCTGAAATTAAAATTTAACTGGGTGTCCTGATTCTTACTTGGTAAATCTGGCAAACCTAGTTAGGACCCTTCAGGGGTCCAAAGCCACCCTTAGACCAGGGCCAGAGACTAGAGATGAGGGGAGTGAGGCCTTCACCTCATCAATACGTGTCCCTGACCCCATCCAGGCAACAGGTGTGTCTGGACCTGGCACTGCCTCTAACCTCCTGGAATTCCAACCTTCACTTGACCATCAAATATTGAACTTCTTCCTTTCTGCTGTATATGTGTTAATTTCCCAGATGTTGGTCTCCAGGTTTCTAGCCGTACAACTGAGATGAACTTCCCTTCCCCTGGGAACTGGTCCTCTCCCGCCTGACATGGCTACATGAGAGCGGCCGTGTCCTTATGTGAACCCGCTACAGTGAGGAGGCATTTCAGAGCCACAGAAAGCCTGTGAGATGGGAAATCCAGTTGTCTAATGATGGGAGAAAATCAGGGTTCTGCTAAATAGTGATGAAAAGCACGTAATTGTTCAAAAGTGAGGTGCCAGATGTTCCTATCTCCAGAATATAAGGCCCTGTGTAGTTTTTGTAGATCCAGTAGTGGCTGATTAAAACCTTTATGCTTCCATTTTTTAATAAAGCATTATAGTCTTCTAAAAATAAGAAATGACTAAAAATGTATGCTATGCATTCTCTGACTCAGTAAATGTTACCTAGACACATTTAGACTAAGGCAGGGTCAGCTTCATGAGTTTAGTGCCCTGCTGTCACCACCTTGGAATTCTTCATAACTTTTGAAGAGGTCCCACATTTTGCACTGAGCCCCACAAATTATGTAGTTGGTCATGCCCTAAGGGGATGGAATATGCCTAAAATGGGAGTATAGTAGTAGTGAGAGAAGTGCACTTCTGAAATGCCAGCTTTCGAAACCTAAACATTTGAAGTAGTGGCATAAAGTCACAAACAGGAAAGCATTCTTATGTTGGGAGGAAAGTGAAATCCAATCCCGTGTGTGACATGACACAAAACACTGACAACAGCTGCCAGAGGTGACATGTCAGGCCTAGGAAAGTGAGCGTGTCCACAAAGAACTTTCCCACAGAAATAGGTATAAATAGCACATACCCAAGGGGTGTGCTATAGGGAGAGAGCCTTCCAGCCTAAGGCCACAGGCTGGGACTATCCATTTGAATCTCCCTGAAAGCAGCCCCTAAATCCCCAGCCAGAGACTCCCATGTCCCTCTACATCGGCCTCTCAAGGCTGGAGCTGGCCTCGCCCACATTTGGACTGGATGAGGGGGTCTTGGGGTGAGCCTGGGACTTCCAGCGAGGTATAAGGGGACCACAGGCAGAAGGGGGTCTTTGGGCTCATCCTCTGCTCACTCAGGGTTCTTTTCCTTCTTTTATCCTGTTGTTCCAGCTCCCACCACAGCCCCTGTCCCCTTCCAGTCCTGAAAACCCCGCTGTATCCGGATTCCCACAGGACCTGCCACTCAGTGGAGCAGAGGTCAGGGAGGAGATGGCCTTTCCCATTCTTTTTGTTCTAGTCCAGCAGCCTGGTCCAAAATCTTTGCTGTCTTCAGTGATAGGCATTAAAGGCTGGCTGCCAACCTCAGAAGATGATGGGGACATTCAGTAGGGCTGACTTTCTGTTTATTTCTACTAGGAAGTTAGGAATTACCCTGGAGTACGGGCTGTGTTTCCAGCTGACAGCCTTGTGTTCAGCCCCAGATAAAAGTGCTTCTGCTGGCTTCCACATTCTCTGCCATCAGCTTTATTGATAACAGCTGCACATGACTGGGGGCTAGAACTCGGCTTCCCGCCTGCTTGTCTCTGCTCTAGAGTCCTTCCTTGGCCGACATCAAGTGACCAGTGCCCAGATCTGCCAGATGGCTTCACAAATTATGTTCACCAGTCAGAGGTGTAGTACAAGATACTGACACTTGGAGGACACTCTACCATCAGTTGTTGGCACTGTTGTTGATGCTGCCCTGTATCCCCCAGAACATCCAAGGACAACAATGGCAGACTAAGATTGCCAGACAGACTAAAGGACTACCTTGAAACTTGGGAAGAACAAGCTGAATAGTGATAACCGAGAGCCTAGGACAGTGCCTGGTACTTCCACGGAGACATCACAGAGCAGTGTTAAAATCATGGACTCATACCCAGATTTGAAACCTCATTCTGACACTTGTTAGTTCTGTGACCACGGGGAAGTTACTCAACCTCTCTGTGCCTCAGTTTCCTTATCAGTACAATGGGGATAATAAAAGTACTTACTTTATAAGGTTACTGTGAGGAGTAAATGAGTTAATATTCACAAAGCACGTAGAACAATGCCTGGCACATGGCAAGTGGACAGTACATATCAACTAATATTTTATTGTTTTATTTCATCCTCACAATTATACTGTAAGGAATGTCTATAGACAGATTTAAAACCTAGCTTCAAAGGGGTTAAATAACTTGTCCTGATTTTCATCAGAGCTCATGTATAGGTTTAGGTACATACATGTATAAGTACATACATACCTCCTCACCCTGCCACCTCAGCAAAGAGAAGAGAATGGAGAATTTTCTGGGGCTGGCACCTCTAACTAGTATTCCTTACCCCTGAGATGCCCTTTTGAGTGTGCCCTGTGCACTGGAGAAGGGGGAGAGGTGGTAGAGGGTGCCAGAGTAAAGGCATCTCTTCTACTAGAGCAATCTGTCAACCAAAGATTGTAGGAATGAAAAGTGAGGGGTAGTACGCTGGCTAGATTCATCCCTTTTGCTTTAATCCACTAACTCCTTAGAGTGAAATTTTAGCAGGCAGAGAATTCAAAAATATTTCCATAACTACCAAAACCTGGTCTTCCATAGTCTCAGGAAGAAAGTAGAAGACTATAGCTTAAGGTTTAAAGTAAGAAGCACTCTTTGGTTGGTGTGGTTCACAAGGGGCTAATGGTTTCTAATAATCTTCCAAATCTCGATGAAGTGTTCAACACAAGGATTGTGCTTAAAACCCCTGTCCCAGGGGACCCTGGTAAGCTTCTCTCCATCTGCTAGATTCCATTTTCTGTAATTGGCTTGAGCACCTGGCCTGCTTAAAGGGAATTTACACCCATTAAAAGCACTTTCCAATGTATACAGATTCCATTCTTGTCATCTATTTTTGGTTAAAGAAATTCCTTCTCAAACAGAATTACACTGGGAATGAAATCTCTGGTACTAAAAATCTCTTGTGTTTCAGAAACACTGACAAGACCATCTTAGGTTTCTGCTGAAGTACATTATTCTACAAACTGAAACGGAGCTTTCTTTGTAAACCTACTATTTATAAAACAAACAAACAACAAAACCCACAAGCAACTATTTCAGAAATGCTGTCACACAGAAAAGAAATCCGTTGCCAAAATGCCACCATATAAAGAAGGCAATTGAAGAAAAGGGCATTTGTTGAAATGCCACTTCCTTCATATCAAGCAGAACTGGAGAGAGAATATATGTTCTGCTCACCTCCATAAACATTTCCTGAACTCACTCCTTAGTTTTCAAATGTACCCTATTTTATTAAAACATATTTTAATTTCCTTTACATAAGGATAATAAAAATATTTGATCAGCTTTTGGTATCAGAAAGAATTTGGGTATATTGCTAAATTGAAAATAGTCAAGAAATTACTGTGTTGGGTAACAGAAGACATGTGTTCTCAACACAAGTCCTATATTCATTATTTATTACTGTGTAACAAATTGCCCCAAAACTTAGTGGCTTAAAACAACAACAATCATTTATTACAATTTCCCTGGGTCAGGAATTTGGTTTTGGCCCAGAGTCTCTCAAAAGGTTGTAGTCAGCTGTTGGCCAGGGCTGCAGCTGAGAGAAGGCTTAACTGGGGCTGCAGGATATGCTCTAGAGGCAGCTCACTCTCTCAGCTAGTGAGTCAGTACTGGCTGTTGGAAGAAGGCATCAGTTCCTTCATGGCAGGAGAGCATCTCCCTGACTGCTTAAATGTCCACAAGGCATGAGGGCTGCCTCCCCCAGAGGATTCAAGAGATGGAGGTGAAACCCATAGTTCCATTTGTGTCCTTCCCTGTTACCTCCACAGAATTCTACTGGTCACACAGACCAGCCCAATTCAATGAGAGAGGAGAATATCCAAACGGGCAAGAATCTTTGGGAGCCACCTTGGAGGTTGGTCACTATAGGTGGCTGTAATACTGATTAGTTACAGTGTTCCAGGAAGCCTTCTGCGATTTTCCAGTTTGCGCCAGATATTCCTTTCTTATTTTCCCGTTAACACTCAACTCCTTACATCTTAGTTTGCCACAGACTGGTTGGCTTAAACAACAGGAATTGACTGTCTCACAGTTTAGGAGGCTAGAAGCCCAAAATCAAGTTGCTGGCAGGATTATGCTTTCTCTGAAGTCTATGACGTTCTGCTGGTGTCTTGACAGTGATCCATAATTCAATCTCTGCCTCTGTTGCCTAGTGGTCTCATTCCTCCTGTCTCCTTCTACTGTATCCAAATTTCCTCTGTTTATAAGGACTCTAATCATATTGGAGTAAAGCCCACCCTGATTTCATCTGGCCTCATCTTAACTTATAACATCTTCAAATACTCTATTTCCATATTCTGATGTAAACCCAGAACCCACAGGTTCTGGGTTGAGTACTTGAACATGTCTCTGTGGAGAACATGATTCAATCCATAATGCCATCCATCATCCCACTAAAGCCTTCTGCTTTCAGAAATTTAGAGCCAAGTAGCACTGTAGTCATCACGTACTCCAATTCCAAATGCCTCCTGGGTGAGTATGTTAAAATGATCTATTTATGCATTCCTCTCCTCCACCAGAATGTGTGCTCCTTGAGGACAGGAACCATGTGTTAGTTTTATGTATTCCCATTGTCCAGTACAAAGCCTATAAAGCAAAGTTATCCCATGAATGTGGATTGAAGTGTTTTACTCACTGTGGTTGAATCATTTCCCTTCTCTGCACCTCAGTTTTCTCATTAGTATCAAACAGGATGGTTTTTAAGTCCTTGAGTACTTTAACATGTGAAGAACCTTTTTCCCTAACAGAGTGTGGTGATATGGTTTGACAGCTCTTCACCCCTTCCTGATGGCAGAATCTTCTTTGGTTTAGATGCAGGGAGTCTAATGGCTATTGAACTATAGAAGCATGGACAGTTGATGATAAACCCTCAAAAGACAGGGTTAGGATGAATTGTCACCCAAGGGTTTAGTTTTTGTGTGAAGAGAAAAAGAGGGATGACAGTACAAGACAAAGAGACTCCCTTAATCTGAGTTAGTCTGATCATTATTCCCCTGTTCAAAAACCCCTCTGCCTCCCCACTGCCAACAGAGCAAAACTGAAATTCCTGCTTCAGGCTCCAAACACCTTCCCTACATGGACACCCTGTTCCAGGGAGGGCTGTTTTCTTTATCCTTGGTAACCTTTACCTCCATGTGGCCTCTGCCAAGCAAAATCTTAGCCAGCATTCCCCAAAGATCTTTAAACAGGGGTAAAGTTTGGAAGTCTTAGTCCCAAAAGACACTTGAAATTAAAACTATCTCAAGGTTCATTAAAAGAAAACCATAACGCTGTGTACAATTTTTTTCTTAAAATATTTCTTCTAAAAGGGCACAGGAGACTGATTACAAAATAATTGTGTCTTCTTAGGGATTTAGTTGTTGCACTAAAACATGCTAGAAAGAAAATTCTAGCCTAGGACAAAGAAATATTTGGAGGTGACCCCTCTGGATGGGAGGGCAAATATCCCACAGAGAGGCTGAGGGTCCTATAAACAGCCTCAACTGTCCCATAAATTCCCACAACTTGGGAGCATACAGCCTCTACCTTGGGAGCTTCATAAAAATAAAATTATTTAAACTAATATCCAGTAAGTCCTTTTCACTGTCAGAAGGTGGATCACAAAGAGGGAATTGCTAATGTGACTTTTCCTGGAGGCACTTGTCTGTTATGAGCTCCAAGCAGGTGGTGTTTTCCCAGGTTAACTCCTTTGTTTGGAAAATGTTAGGAGGACTTTGCTGAGAGAACTCAATCACTCAGGAAGTACAAACAAGCCCATTCTGACCAAGTTACTCCTAGAGTACACTGAGCTCATTATTTGCCTTCAACGTGAATATGTATTTATTTAATGTGTCCCTTTGTGTAAAGATTGTAAGTTGGTCTGTGTGCCTGTCATCTCTCTGTCTACATTACTGTTGTCTGTTTCTTAAGGAGGGTTAAGGCTTAATGGTGGCAAGAGTAAAATATCACATACAAGGGTGCTGGGGAAGGGCATGGGGGACACAGAGTGGGAGCTGATAGAAAGTACAGAAGAAACCTATGGACAGTACCTAGCCAGGCACTGAGAGCCCACGTCCTGAGAGACAACAGGCATGCAAGAACAGCTGCTCCCACCCACACTGAACACAGTTTATCCACCCATAGCTTTCATAGTCATGGACTCTCTTTACTCTTGTACTAGCCCTGTTAGGTAGGCATTATTGTTCCCACTTTACAGGTTGGAAAAACCAAGATTCAGAGCATGATGAGGGTCTTAGTCACATTAGAATCTGGTTGCAAAATCATTTATCACCAACGGAGCTAGGATTCCAGGGCCAACCTTGGTAAAGTATGTAGCTGGTGAAGTTTGTCCTGATCAGCACAGTCTTTCCCCCTTTGGATATCCTCTGTGCCAGTTTGAAAGGATTTATGCACCCTAGAAAAGCATGTTTTAATCCTGATCCATCTTGTGGAGACAGTCATTTCTTTTAATCCCTATTCAGTACTGTTGGTTGGAGACTTGATTAGATTATCTCCACAGAGATGTCACATGCCCAATTGTGGGTTTTAACCTCGTATTAGAGGGAGATGTGACTTCATCCATTCCTGGTGGGTCTTGATTAGTTTACTGGAATGCTTTAAAAGAGGAAACATTTGGAAAAAGCTTCAGAGCCACAAGAACCATGAGAGCGACAGAGCCCATGCAGCCAGAGACCTTTGGAGATAAAGAAGGAATATGCCCCCAGGGGAGCTTCATGAAACAAGAAGCCAGGATAGAAAGCTAGCAGATGCCACCATGTTCGCCATGTGCCTTGCCAGTTGAGAGAGAGAAACCCTGAACTTTATCAGCCTTTCTTGAGTGAAGGTAACCTCCTGTTGCCTTAATTTGGACATTTTTATAGACTTGCTTTAATTTGGACATTTTCATGGCCTTAGAACTGTAAACTTGCAACTTAACAAATTTCCCCTTATAAAAGCCATTCTGCTTCTGGTATATCACATTCGGCAGCTTGCAAACTAGAAAACCCTCCAACAGAGTTAAATTCTCACAAAACTAGCCTGCCTCACCAGTGGTTGTATTTAGAATTCTAAGGTGCTACTCCAATAGCAGAACTTTAGCATTAGCAACACATGAGCATAGGAGAGAATCTGGGACTCCCCCAGGATCTCTTAAATCACAGCACACAGGCCACCCACATGCATTCCATGCTAAAGAGGACACTGGGAACCAGAGCCCTGCTCTGAGGCAGAAGGAAGCTGGGTTTGGAAAGACTCCCCATTAAGAAAGTGGAAGGCTACTGGGGGTCCCACTATGATCTCTCAGGTGTCTCCCAAGAAACTTGCAATTCCCCTAGCACCCTGCATAGATGATCATAAATGGGACTGACCCTGAGGCCATATGCCTGCCTTCCTGTTTCTGAGAAACCCCTGTCCCTCCTTCGGTGGCTCAGTTCTCCAAGACCTCCCTCACTGACATGATTTATTGCCTTCATTAAACAGGATGCTCAGTCAAATTCAATGGATTTCATGTCTTCCCCAAAAGGAAATCCCCTTAGGAAGCAAGTTGACATGCTGTCTGAAAGAAGAAAGAGACAATGAATGAAAGAGATTTGCCCAAACTGTACAGATTCTCTTTCCCCTTCCAGGCCTTCTCTAACTTTACTTTGAGCTGGGCCAAGACCCAAAGGCATTTCTTTTTAACTTAATTATCTCCAGAGAACCATAACTAGAAATCAGACAAGCACACGTTTGCCCACTACAGCAGGTACACCCTTGTTGGATGACTGGAGTCTCGGGGGTCAGTGGACTTATGGGTGACAGCAACTCTCTTTTCCATGAACACATAGACCCTTTTAGAAATCTAGTGACGAAAGGCCTCCCAAGTGGAACCTGCCATGTGGGGCAGAAGTTGATTCCCCAACTAACCTGCTGGTTCCGTCAGGAGATATAAAGAGGAGGATGCTGCTGCCTTGGCCGTGCGTAAAGGGTTTGGCAGTCAGATTCAGCCTCTACTTGCCTCCAAGGGGTCGGATGCTTTGTTGACAGATTATTTCACCCTTCCACAAATGAACAGAGCTTTTGTCAACAATTTCTGTGGAGCGAGCAGGATGGCCTGCTGCTCAATTGTTTCCAGAACTGCTTTGTCATAGGCTCTTTCATTTATTCAGTTTCAGTTATCCAGAAATTACCAAACATTGGCTTTTGGGGCTGTAATGTTTCATACAAATTAAAAGTGGGTGATGAAAATATATTTATCTTTCTCCCATACCATATCTCCTCCCATCTTTTTTTTTTTTTTCCTCCTGAATCTACCCTATTGTTTCAGTTTCCTGGACTGCCAAAAGCAATAAACCAAAAATGGGTTGGCTTTTACAATGGGGGGTTATTAACTTACAAGCTTACAGTTCTGAGGCCCTGAAAATGTCCAAATGAAGGCATCAAATGTTGCTTTCTCCCTGAAGACCAGCTGCTGGCGACCCTGGTCTCCTCTGTCACATGTCAAGGCACATGGAGGAAGTCTAGTGGTCTCTCACTTCTCTTCTGGGTTTCATTGCTTCAGCGTCTTCCTTCCCTGGCTTTTTTTTGGGGGGGGGGGGGCGTTGGGGCGGTGCCTGAATTTCATTCTCTTATAAAGGACTCCAGTAGGACGATTAAGATCCACCCTGAATATGGGTCACATCTTAAACTAAGATCCTAATCACTAAAAAACCCTACTTACAATAGGTCCACACCCACAGAAATGGATTAACTTTAAGAACATGCTTTTCGCAGGTTCATAAAGCCTCCAAACCATCACACCTCTCCACCCCCAATGCAATCAAATAGACATTCTATAGTTTCTTCTTACTTGTTAGGTGGATGAAAGGACTCCTAGGTTCTCTTCTTGTATCTTCCTCCAGGCATTTGGAGTTGGGGTTAGGATGTCTTTCTGCTTTGCCCAACTTGTTTGCTAGTTTCCCCATCTAAACAGTGAGGCTCTTTACAAATTTTACTCTTGTGCACATTTCTGAGTATGTGCCATTATATAAGTGAAAGTGATTAGTGGAACTTTTCAGAAGAAAGAAGCATTTATTCATTATTACATTGAATTTTTGAATGAATCTAGAGGTTAGTGAGAGATCTTTGGGATGTTCAAAGACTACAACTTTGACAAATAATCCAAGAGAGGTCTGACTCTCTCTTTGAGCAGCATCTGAGGAAAGGAAGCTGACAGGCACAGAAGGGAATAAGCAAAAGCCACCAGCTTGTGTGCAAAGGAAACTGGGATGGGTCCTATTCCTGTCCACAAGCTGGAGAGGGAAGCACCAGGGAGAGATGCTGCAAGGTCGTGCTCAATTCAAGTCTCTCACTCCCAACCCACACATCCCTTCTCCCCTTTCAGGATGCATTTAGAGTGAACATTTGTAAATGCCCAATGTAAAATGGAAACATTCAAATTCTTAATCTTTAAAGGAGAGCTTCATGGGTAGTTTAGAATCTTTAAAGGAACACCAATACCTTATACCAAACAGCAATTTTCTCAGAGCAGCAGAAAGGGAGAGGCCATTACTAAATCTGTTCTCCCCACAGCCTGTGGGCATCCTCAGGGAACACAGGGTTGGCCTAGCACGTACACCTATAAACATACTCAAGGCGCTCCAGGCTCAAACACTCAAATCCACACCCTCTCATCTGTGCCACTCCTTAGTTTCGACTTTCTCTTTCTTTATTTTTCCCTTCCTAGTCAAACCTCTTGAAAGGTTATCCTACATGAGGTCTTCTACTAACACAACTTCTATATAGGTGAGACTCCTGTACTCTGGCTTTTACTCTACTTGTCCCTCAAAATGCTCTCCCATAGGTTACTGGCCATATCTTTTTTTTTTTTTTTTTTTTTTTTTTAGCATGGGCAGGCACTGGGAATCGAACCCGGGTCCTTGGGCATGGCAGGCAAGCATTCTTACCTGTTGAGCCACTGTGGCCTGCCCTTGGCCACATCTTAATTGTCAAATCCAGTCTGTTCAGTTCTGTTCAAAACTCTTCCTGAGGCTTCTGCAACACTGCACAGTCCTACTCTTCTGAATCTCTGCTAGCCTTCTGGTTCTTCTTTTTCAGTTTCCTTCTTTCCCCTCTGTTTCCCCTTTAAACATTGATTTTCCCCAGGGTTCTGATCTTGGCCTTCTTTGCTTTCTTCATTCTTCATATTTTTAATGGACATTTGTCATTCTTTATGGCTGACCAGCTTTCTGAACAGCTTCCCTCTGTTGGAGAATTCTCCATCTTAAGAAATTAGGTGGGAAGCAGAGATAGTCTGGATATTCACTTTCTCACTTCCCTTGCAGGTAGGGTGCAGGCAAGTGACCTGGGCTCTGCCAATCAGATGCACCAAACCTGCCTCTGCAGGGGAAGCCAGGCTCAAAAAGGCATACACCAGTGAGCTCCATTCTGGAGAGGAGAGACACTGCTATGTCCAGGTTCTAGAAGTAGTGTCCAGGGCCAGGGGTACAAACGGTGGAGTCTATGCCCAGTGTTGTTGTGGTTAGTGTGAGGGCTGACCTCTGGTTTCTACAAAGACCCTTCTTATATTCCCACTCTTGAGTAACAGCATCACGACATGATATTTGCAGATCTTGATGTTATTTTTACCTCATATCATTGGCTGAAACTCCCAATTATCCCTCAATTTTGTCTCCTCTTCTGTACCCCAGCACCACTACATTAGTTCTGGATCTCATTATCTCTCACCTGCTCTATTGCAACAAACTCCTAATGTGCTTCCCTGCCACTTGCCTAACCCTCTTCAATCTGATTTGCAGTGCCTCGAGAGCAGTCTTTCTCAATTGTAAGTCTGACCTGTCATTCTCTTGTTTAAAATCTTTCCATAGCTCCTCTTTGCTTTCAGGATAAAACCTGAACCCTTTAGCATGACAGTCTGGTTCGATCTCTGCCCACATACTCCATGTATTCATGCTCCTGCAATACTGTTCTAGTCTGCCAAAGCTGCCAGAATGCAACACACCAGAGATGGATTGGTTTTTAATAAAAGGGGATTTATTTAGTTAAAAACTTACAGTTCTTCAGAGGAAAGGCAGCTAACTTTCATCTGAGGTTCTCTCTTACATGGGAAGGCATAGGCAATGTCTGCTGGCCTTCTCTCCTGACTTCAGAGTTCCAACAGCTTTCCCTGGGGCAATTGCTTTCTGCATCTTCAAACATCTGGGCTGAGCTTCAAGAGATCTGAGATGAGGTATGCTGAACTGCTTAGGCTGTGCTGCTTTGAGCTCTCTTCTGACCTCTCTCTTTGAAGCCTCCAGCTAATTAAGTTTAAACATCACTCACTGAGGAAGGCACTCCCCTTAGCCACCTTCAGATGTAATCAGCCATAGAAAAGTTTCACATGCTAATGATTCAAGTTCACAGCAACCGAACTAGGCACTGCTACCTGGCCAAGTTGACACCTGAACCTAACTACTACATGTCCACCCCTTGTCAACTTGGGAACTATAAGCATCATCTAAAACCATACTTAAAAGGCAAAAATTCTCTTCTGACTCTGGGGACCTGCTGCCAATATGCAAAGAAGGGACAGTCATAGGATACATGTTTTCCTTTCCGTAGGGAGAAACTGAAAGAAAAACAGGGGTCACAGTCTGAAAACCTACAGGGCAAACTCCATTGGATTTCAATGTCTGAAAGCTATTTAACCTTGGAGCTTTAGAAAGTGACAGTCCCGCCCTTTTCAAAAGCATATGCAGGGGCTTTGCTCTCTCCAAACGCTGGTGCCTTTGCAATTTTGGGGGACATTGAGGAGACCACGTTTTTCTCGGCTCCACCCTCTCCAAGACTTGGGGCTGCACCTGGGCTCTCTCTAACTCCAGGGCACACTCTCATCTCCTCCAGAACAATGGGGTGGCAGTCAGGCTCCCATCAATCTCCAGTTTATGTGCTCTACCCTCTCTGAAACCTGAGGTGGCATAACTCTTCCTGAACAACAAAGTGGAAGGGCCACCTTCTGCTTCCAGAGAAAACTCACCTTTTCCATGGGCACAGGTCAGTCTGCTCTCCTGGCCCAAGGTTTCCTGGCTCCAGACCTTAGCTTCCATGGTTCTGCCTCTGAAGTTACTTTTCCTCCAATGTTCCCCTTTTCTGTCCATTTTTGTCCAGGCTGGCAAAAATGGTTCTGTTTATACAAATCCCACAACACTCTTGGTTTTCTGTGCAGTAGGCTGGGATCATTCCCAGCAGACAAAAGGACTTTCCACAGATCCTTCCTGATAACTCCATCTCCAATTCTCCCTTGTCCTGTAGTGGCTGATTGTTTCCACGTTTGGTAAAACCCTCACGTGGGGCACTTTTCATTGGGGTCTCACTTTCTGGAAGCCCAGAATTTTCCTGACCATCAATTTCTGTTTTCTTTGTAACCAAGAGTTTAATTCTCAATTTATTTCTTTCCTCTCATATTTTACTATAAGCTTCAAAGAGAAGCCAGACTACATTTTCCACATTTCTACCAACAGTCTCTTTGAAGCAATTCAGGCCTTTTCTATCAAAATTCTCCCAACTCTTCAAATATCTTCCCCTTATCCATTTAAAAAGCTGTTCCAATATGTTTGGTATTTGCAAACTGCAGCAGCAGCACCCCACTTTTCTGGTACCAAAATCTGTGTTAGTCTGCCAAGGCGGCCAGAACGTGATATACCAGAACTGGAACGGCTTTTATAAAGGGGAATTTAATAATTTACAAGTTTCCAATTCTAAGGAAATAAAGTGTCCAAACTGTTGTATTCAGGAAAGAATACCTTAATTCAAAGAAGGGTGATACATCTCCAATACCTCGGTCAGCTGGGAAGTACACTGGTCCCTTGCTCCTGAGCTCCGTTGATTTCAGCCTCTGCTCCCATTGGGGGTTCCTCGCTTTGCTTCTCTGGGGCTGGCTTTCATCTCTTGGCTTCCTTTGGCTCTCTCCAGGTTCTGGCTTGCTTAACATCTCATAGCAACATTGGCTGGGCTCCAAGCATCGCCAAACATCCATGTCCCTGTTCTCCATATGTCCACATCTGTGTCAGCACTGCTGTGAAGGTTCTGTCACCTCTGAGGCTTCTGTTGTTTCTGTCAGCCCTCTCCAAAATGTTTTCCTCTTTTAAAGGATTCCAATAAGCTAATCAAGATCCACCTGGAATGGATGGAGTCACATCTCCATCTAATCAAAGTTAATACCCACAATTGGATGTGTCACATCTCCCTGGAGAAAATCTCATCAAACAATTCCAACCTACAGTACTAAATAGGGATTAAAAGAAACAGCTGCTCCCACAAAATTGGCTCAGGATTAAAACATGGCTTTTCAGGGGTACGTAATAGAGTCAAACCAGCACAAATACCTAACCTCTTGTGTCTTCTGCACATGCCACATGGTTTACATATAGGCCTTTGCTCACTATGATCTTGGAGATTCTGACTACTCCAGCAGCACATCTGCCAGAAAAAAATTACTTATCAGGCACCTCTGGTCCTGACTGAGAGCCAAGCCTGGTGGTTCATTGGAAGCCCCTCACCTTAAGAGACTGGAAATGCCTGTTTCCCTGAGTACCGTGTTGAGTCCCTGGAATAAACAGAACCCTCAGTGCCTTCTTTCCTTCCCTTTCTTCCTAACTCACGCATTAACTTATTCAATAAATGTTTATTGAACACCCATTCAATGCTAAACATTGAGCTAGGTGCTGGGATTGAGGGGTAGATAGACAGTTATTGCCTACCTTCAGGAGCACACAGTTAACTGAACACTCCCTGTTTGGGGCAAGGCTCATTGCCTGGATTTATGCACTATCTTCTGAATTTCACTCCCATTTTCATCTGTCCCACACCCATTCCTGCCACCCTCCTCCCAGGCCAGCGCCAATACCCCTCTCTGTGCTTCTCACACACAGGGAGCTGCATTCTAATTGTCATATCCTTTTCTCACCCTGGCTTGATTTCCTAGGTCTACAACTATCATCCACCCATCCCCCAGAACTCTTTCCCCATGTTTTCCCCTAGAAGTCCTTGGTGCTGCACCTGACTCAACCCTTGGATCAGATGCCTTGATTAGTAATGCCAGGACCTGAGTTGGCTATATTCAGTGATCTTGTGATTTGAACTTCAAGTGCTTCTGTAGAGGGAAGTAGCTTCTTTGACCACCATCACTCTCAATTTCTTGTCTACACTCCACTGTTCACTTCCTCCTCTTCTTCCCATGGGGTCCCTGCATGCTCTGCTATTTATGACACTTCCCTCTTCCCCTATGACTTTCCACGTTCGGCAAATCTTTACTCTCCCTTCAGACTGCAAAGGTCACCTCTTCTGGAAAGTCCCCACACATACCTCACCACCACCACTTTGCCCACACATTCTCTTTAGGATATACTCACATCATTTTTAGCACTTACAGAATTCTATAATTGCTTTATACATCTGTCTCCCTGATTGAATTGCCAGGGAGGAACACATGAGACCAGGGCTGTGTTTTAACACACTATTGGGTCCCTGTGCCTGGCCCTGTGTGATGGTTTCAATCTATTATGTACCCCAGAAATGCCATGTTTTAATCCTGATTCCATCTTGTGGACGCAGCCATTTCTTTTAATCCTATTCATTACTGTAGGTTGGAATCTTTTGATTAGACTTTCTCCAGGGAGATGTGATACACTCAATTGTGGGTATTAACTTTGATTAGATGGAGATATGACTCCACCCATTCTAGGTGGGTCTTGATTAGCTTACTGGAATCCTTTAACAGAGGAAACATTTTGGAGAGAGAGCCAGTAATGACAGAAAGGACAGAGCTGACAGAAATGACAGAAGCCTCAGAGCGGATAGAAACTTCTCAGGAGAGCTGACACAGATGCAGACATGTGGAGAACAGAGACATGGATGTTTGGAGATGCTTGGAGCCCAGCAGACATTGCCAGGAGATGTGAAGCAAGCCAGAACCTGGAGAGAGCCAAGGGAAGCCAAGAGATGAAAGTCAGCCCCAGAGAAGCAAAGTGAGAAGTACCCACAGGAACAGAGGGTGAAAGCAATGGAGTCCAGGAGCAAAGCAAGGGACCAGCGTGACTTCCAGCTAACAGAACTGTTCCAGATGCACCAGCCTTTCTTGAGTGAAGGTAACCTCTTGTTGGTGCCTTAGTTTGGACATTTTCATAGCTTAGAACTTTAATCTTGTAACTTATTAAATTCCCCTTTTTAAAAGCCATCCCAGTTCTGGTATATTGCATTCTGGCAGCTTGCAAACTACACACAAGGCATCTAAAATGAGTCAGCCACCTTCAGAATGTAGGTGTTGGCTAAGTGGAAGCAACTCATTTTGACCTGGGAAGTTGCAGAAGTTGTTGAGATAGGGTGGGCCACGGTGGCTCAGCAGGCAAGAATGCTCACCTGCCATGCCAGAGGACCTGGGTTTGATTCCCGGTGCCTGCCCATGTAAAAAAAAAAAGTTGTTGAGAGAGTAAATAGAGACCTGGGCAAACTGCTTCCTTCACTAAAGCCAATTATTCAGGACTGCCTCCTTCCACAAGGAACAGAATGTCACCTCATTTCAGAGCTAAACGAGACCAGAGAAGGCTTCTTGTATTAATTCTTCACCCCACAGTTCAAGAGAATGAAGCAACTGAACTTTCTGAGCTTGTTTCCACACCTACAAAATGGGGTTATATTACCTGCCCTGCCCACCTCTCAAATATTTTGTGAGGATTAAGCAGATGGGCTTTTTAAACTGTAAAGCACTCTGCAAGCATTAGGCATTGTTATTTTCTACAATCACTGTGGCAGTTTCAAAATATGTCTGCAAATTCTTTAACATTTCTCCTATTCAGAAATGCCCTCCTTCTGAACATAGGCAGGTGACATTACGGACTCACTTGTAATCAATAAGATGCTGGAAACTTCTGAGGCTCAGTTAGAAAGGATGATTCAGCTCCCGCCTAGTTCTCCGGGAGAAGCCAGACACCATGTGAGAAGTTCCACTACCCCAACACCGCAGTGCTGTGAGGAAGCCACATGGACAGAGTGCATGCCAGCCCTCTGGTTGGCAGCCCCAATCTCCGAGTCGCTCTCAGACCAGCACCACACATGTGAGGGAACGAGTCTTCCTATGACTCCAGCCTCAAACATCGAGACACCTCCAGCATTTGAGGCTTCCCAACTGGTGTCCCACACGTCATGGAAAACAGATGAGTCATCCCTGCCACATGCTGTCTGAATTTCTGACCCAAAGAATCCATAAGCATCATAAATGGTTTTCTTGTCACTAAACTTGTGCAGTTTGTTATGCAGCAATGGTAACCGGAACAGTCACGATGGTCCAGTGATCACAGTGACCACACCAGATGCTTGTTACTCAGTCCCAGGTGCAAAGGCCAGTACCACATGTACTTACCTTACTTTATCCTGACCTTCCTCTGTGAGGAAGTTGTTTCCTCATCTCTCAGTGAGGAAACTGATGATTATAGGGGCTAATAACTTATTCAAGTTCTGCAGAGGATTAGGGCTGGAACTGAAAACTGGGTCTAGTCTGATTGCAAAGCTCACCCCCAAGCTACAACAGACTCCTTCCATGTCATGGGTGGCAGCCAGGACTCTCAACACAAAACCTTTTGATGTCCAATCCAAGGGCCTTTCCCTTATGCCTACAGTCTGATTCTTCTGGTCCATGTCTTTTCCCATTTGCTACCATGATTCCCTTCTTCCCAAAGATGGAATGAAACCTCTATATTTGTCTGACCTGGTCAACTTTCAGGCTGACCTGGCATCAGCAGGGAGTTTCCTACTCTGGCAGCCTATTTTTTTTTTTTTTTGGCTGTTATAAAGGGAATTAAGTCACAAGTTTATAGTTCCAAGGCCATAAAAATGTCCAAACTAAGTCATTCAGATAAAAATATGTTGACTCAAGAAAGGCCAAGGTGTCTGGAACGCCTCTGAATCTGGGAATGCATGTGGCTGGTGTCTGCTGGTCCTTTGGCTTCTGGTTTCAAACAGCTTCCCCAGGGGTGTTTTATTTCTACATCTCCAAAGGTCTCTGTGTTGGCTCTCAAGCTTTTTCCAAAATGGTTCCCTCTTAGAGGACTCGAGTAAGTAATACACCTTGAATGGGACAGAGATGTATCTCCATAGAAACCACCTAATCAAAAGGTCCCACCCTAAACAATATTGTACCAGGATTAATAAACATGGTTTTTCTAGGGCACACAACAGTTTCAAACTGGCACAACTGTCCTCTTCTTACTGATTTGTGGGTTGTTGCATTTTTTAACACAGGCTAGATACCAATCCTTGTCTTATATATCTGACAGCCATTTTAATTATCCCTAAGGCTCAAAAAGCCATGCAGCTTCACTTCAGAAGCTCTGCTTGGCCTCAGAGGCTTCAGTCAAGTCCATCAGACCTAGTTTTTTTGAGCTGTGGAAAAAAATATCAAATAATTCATAGAGCAATTCATTCATACATCCTCATCTCCAAAGATGCTGTGTCCCATTTCTCTCTGGTCCTCCAGAGCCATTAGTCCATTTATGGCAAGTTACCTAGAAGGTTCCCCACATGCCAGTTGCTCTTAGCCAGCTTTTGTGGGCTGCCAACCTCCAGACTGCTCCCACTCCTAGAAGCCTCACGCTGTTTGCCTGGCAAGGCCTTCCCAGCTTGGAAAGGAAAATCTCTGCTGGCTTTGGCCTTGGTTTCCATGGATCCCCAGAATCTGCAGATACCCCCAACCCCCTACCACGTGCTGCAGATAAAAGCACATGCCTCGAGCATCTTTAGGAGCAGCACACAGAATGTACCTCTTTGCCATACCCTTAAGGATCTACTTTCGCTTTTCACATTTATTCTCTGAGCAGTATCACCTGCATCTTAGTTTCTCCAGCCCTCTCCAAGCCCAAACCTCAGGCACTTCTTCCTGGCGAGAGGCCACCCTCTTCAAAGGCAGACATGAAAGAAACTAGGCACTAACTCTTCCACTTAAAATTGTCACTACCAGAGAGTGAGAAAGGAGCTGGCTTGTTCAGCAGTGAAATCACCATTAGAGTCCACTTCTTATCCTCTGTTATGTGTCTGTTATTCTCCTGAAAGGGCTATGACTAACTAAGTAGCACCTCTGGGATTGGAATGGCCCCAGAGCTCATCTGCAGGGAGCAGAAGGGTTTCTGCTTCCCAGGCTGCAGCCAACAGTTTGATTTTAGCATTAAGCTTCTACCCTGTGCCAGACATTCAAACTGCTAATATGCTTAAGACAAATTCCTGCTGCCCTCTTTCACAGATGAGGACGTTCATTCTCAATCTTAAATTAAAGGTATACTATCACATGTCACAAGTATTTTGTTATCAATAATAGGAAGTACAAATACTTATGAAATAAAAGTGGATTCACAGCTCTATACACAAGATCATTGCCCTCCCTGGTCTCCTGACATATCTTCTTTGGTGAAGGAAAGAGGATTGGGGGTGGGGGTGGGGGTGGGTGGGTCTGTGCTCTGTGAATGGTGAATGCCACCACTTATGAGTGTAATCTCTCTGTTGTCTTGAGGGGGAAAGACTGAGAATGGCTTGAATCCGAGGGTAGGATGTTAGCCTACTATGCACGAACCACGCCTCCAGGTAACTAGCAAAGAAGGAGCCTCCTTCAGCCTTTCTCATGGAGAAGGGATGAACCTGTAGTAGACTGCTTTTCAAGAAGCAGACAAAGCCAGAAAGGGCTGATGCCTTTTGACTCTGGCAAGATTTTTGTTTGTTGTTTGTTTAGGAAAAGAATGATGCACTGATTATAGCTGTAGCAATATTGTATTACTATGAGTGTCACCTCTCCAGCTGATACCTCACAGATGGCCCATAATGATCCATTTGGTGTGCTGTGCTAAGTTCATTTTTTCAATAATAATCATGCAATTTATTTGTATAGTGCTTAAATGTACAAAATGTTTTCACAGTCATTAACTTGGGGAGTTTCAACTATATCCTTATGAAGTAGGTCTTCTCCCCATTTGACAGGTGAAAGAATAACCTCAGAGGGGTCTTGCTCAAAGGACAACAGGTGAATGGTAGGGCTGGGATTTGAATCCAGGTCTCTGGTTTCCAGGCTGTATTGCTTGTATTATACTAAGATTGGTTTTCCAGGTTTCTACTCCAGCTTCAAGAAGGTGAGGAATAAAGATGCAGCTATGCCTTCAATGGTGACAGCTAAAGGGAATGGTGACCAATTTCACATCTTTGGATGGGATGTCTCTCTGCTTCACAGAAGCCTGTTTCTCGGTCGTGGAGATGCATCATCCTCTCTGTCCTTGATCTAGCCTCTTGGCATATGTCTAGTAAGACAGTCTTCCTGCAGAATTTCCTCTGTTTTAGGTACACAGATGCACACCTTGTACCCCACACATATCCAGGATTATTTCAGATTTGGCAGGGCAGGATACTTCCTTTTGGATCCTTAATAAACAGCGCAAACCAGCGACTTCCTGAGTGCCCACAAGGTATTACTCCCTGCTGGTGGAAGAGCAGAGCACCCACTGGCTACCAAGCTTGGCCACTGGGCTGGCACCTGGGATCTTCTGCATGTGAACTTATAGGAACTCTACGGTGACTTATGTTGCCATTTTTTAATCCTTAAAAAAAGTACTCCCAAGGCTTTGTCCCCTTTCTCACACACACTCACACATGGAGCCCTACACACCTAGATTAGGGTGTTGGTTCTGTGACCAAGGTGCGCCACCCAGGGAGTCATTTTTGGCAGGTGAGAATGTGATGCTCAGACCACAAAGGGGACCACTGCCCTGCTCAGCATGTGTCACTTGAAGTCAAGAATGTTTCACCCTTTGGTAAAAGTGTTTACTCAGTACAAATGCTTATTGAACTTAAATCTGAGTGGCCATTTAAAGGGTGATGGTAGCATACCCACAGTCAAATAAATGAAACTTTTGGCTTTGTTAATGCTGAGTCTTGGTTTGAGGTTTGAAGGCTAAATGGAATTCTGCCCTATACTTGCAAAAATTTAGAGAAATGCTCAGTCAGTCTTCCAGAAAAACAGGCCAGAGTCCTACTGCACCCCTCCAGCTTTGGTCTTGTCAACACAGGACACAACTAACTATCAGCCTTCTTTTGTTCCCTGAACACAAAGGGCAAGATACAGAGTAATCAAATAACAAATGATGAAAATATGGTTATCAGTGGGAATGCCTTCCATTTCTATGGCACTTAATCTTTTTGGAGGGCTTGCATGATATCATTTGACCCATACACTATATCTCAGATGTGCAAATGAGCCAGACTTTTTATTGTCATTACGTGAATGAAGAATCAGGAGTATATAAATACATAAAGAGATACAGGGTGGTGGTATGTGTGTGCACATGTGTGTTTTCAGCAGAAGGGAAGAGATACTTAATCATTAAGATAATATCTGAAGACAGGGGCTTTTGCGTTATTTTAATTTTTTGTTTCATGTCCCACTCAGGGTTATCTGGACTCCAGGGCTGAGACCAAAACAGAGTGGGAATCCCCACAGGCAGGAGCCAGCCTGCAGCTGAAGTTCATCTGCCCTTGACAAGTTAGAGAGGGGAGAATATGTCCCCACCATGTGGGAAGCCTCTGACGTTTGAGTGGATTGTGAAGATCTGCCAACAGCACAGAACTTCAGATTTTTAGAACTATGTATAACCTCAAAGAAGCAAATTAAAGTGTTTGTAATAGTGTAGAGTAGTCTAGGATTGTTTTTCTCTCCATTTAGCAACCTTGGTAGCATGGATTCACCCTCTTCTAGAAAACCATGACTGGCCCAGCGCAATCCAAGGGCTGTGCTTGGGATGTTCACCCTTAACCCTCTCCCAAGTCGCTCTATTTCTACAGTACCACCCACAGGTCTAGTCATTAACCCAACTACCCCTAATGAGTATGGAGCCCTCCTTTGTAGAGGACATCAGTGGCTAGTGCCACAAGCTAGAAGCCAATCTGATGCCTTACGCAGGAGAGCCTGCAGTCAGACCTTGGGGCCTCTGAGCAAGCCCATCACCCTCTGGGGAGCTTTATGTTATAAAAAGTTATCATAAACTTTCCACTTCATTCTTCATATTCTCTGGAATCTCTTGAGGGTAGATAAATAAGCTATTAAAGCAATGTAGTGTCTTGTGCTTATTTTCCAACTTCAACTGTAATCATTACAAGATATTTAAAAAAATTATTTTAAACAAAAAGATTAGCAAAAACTTAAGGGGCCTTGATAAATTATTGTGCTGGTTTGAAATGATGTATACACCCTAGAAAAGCCATGTTTTAATCCTAATCCCATTTTATAAAGGCAGCTGCTTCTTCTAATCAGCACTGTATGTTTGAAAGTGTAATTAGATCATCTCCCTGGAGATGTGATTTCATCAATAGTGGTTGTTGAGCTGGATTAGGTAGAGGCATGCCTCAACCCATTTGGGTGGGTCTTGAGTAGTTTCTGGAGTCCTATAATGGAGGAAACATTTTGGAGAATGAAAGAGATTCTGAGAGAACAGAGCAGAACGACATAGCCATGAGAAGCAGAGTCCACCAGCCAGTGACCTTCGGAGATGAAGAAGGAAAATGCCTTCCGGGAAGCTTCGTGAAACAGGAAGCCAGGAGAGGAAGCTAGCAGATGACGCTGTGTTCGTCATGTGCCCTTCCAGAAGAGAGAGAAACCCTGACCGTGTTCACCATGTGCCTTTCAGGATGAGAGAGAAACTGTGACTGTGCCTGCCATGTGCCGTACTACTTGAGAGAAAGAGACCCTGAACTTCATTGCCTTCTTGAACCAAGGTTATCTTTTCCTTGATGCCTTTGATTGGACATTTCTATAGACTTGTTTTAATTGGGACATTTTCCTGGCCTTAGAACTGTAACTAGCAACTCAATAAATTCCCCTTTTTAAAAAGTGATTCCATTCCTGGTATATTGCATTCCAGAAGCTAGCAAACTAGAACAGTTATTAAGAGGTAATATATCACTTGGACAGAAGTGTCTCTGCACCCATTGTTTCTACTCTATTAATCACACCCCAGGGAATGCCCAGGTACAGATTCTGGAAAGGACTGGAATGATTTTTGGCACCAATGACACTCAGAGAGTCACACAGCTTTTATGACTGATCCCTGGTGTTCCCAGAGCTGCTGTCCAGGAGTTATATAAAGGTTAACCCCAACTGTGGGGTGCCTGGCCTTACAAAATGTGCACTCTATGCTCCTAGAGTTGCATGGTATGGAAGAGGGAGGGATGCTGAGCTGTACTGGGGAGGAGCAGGTAGGACCGCAGGGAAATCTTGGAGGACCCAGGATTAGTTACAGTGCCAGATCAGGTTGTAAAAGTTGGGGTGGAGTCTGCTCTGGGTCTGAACAGCAGGTGAGTATATTTGTCCTTTTGGTTCGGGGGAAGCAGTGCCTTTGGGTTCCTTATTGAGGTATAAAAAATGACTCTCAGTCCTATCATAGTCATGGGGTCTGTGTGCAGATCAGGGAAATTTATCGGTCTTCCAAAATGAGCAGACAGGCATGGGGCCTGGGAGATGAAGCCTGGCTAAAAACGTGCAGTCAGAAGACCTCTCTCCTGCTTCTCTTTCCTCCTACAGGAAAGCAGGTCCACAGGAGCAACACAGCATCCTCAGGAGCATACAGCAGCTCCCCACAGTTTCTCTCTTCCTTAACCCCACCTTTGCATCTCACCCCATTGAGATAGCCGTTGGCAGGTTTGACGGCATAACGTCCCAGGGCTGACTTAGAGTGTAGGGAAGGGATGACTTGGTAAAGTAAGGTCTCCTCGGTCACATAAAAATATTGTTTCTGCCATATGTCCTTGGTCAATGTCAGATAGACAAGATTATCTTCTTTACCTCCCTTCCTCTTCCTTTTCTTCAAGAGGAAGGACACAGTTTCCTATGGGCAGTGGAGGGTTAACTCTTTCTCCCTTAGGTCATTCCTTCACCAACCTCCTGAACTTTGGGGAATAGGGTCCTCCCACATTGCTGCTCCTGTCATGCAGCCTTCTAGGCTGGTGTGAAGTGAAACTTGCAGTGTCAAAGCCTGAATCTCACTGGTGACTGTCCTCTTGTCCACTATCTCTATGTCTCAGGGGCTGAGTCCCCTGGAAACAGACTCTGAGAGGGCAATTTACATGTTTATTGGGGATTATTTATGGTTTATTGGGACGTGCTCTTGGGAACAACACCTGTAAAGGAGTGAGAAAAGAAGGCTCAGATAGGGAGAAGTTGAGCAATGGTATGCTTACAAGACAGGGGATCTGTGAAGCTGAGTTGGCCCTTCAGTGATGTCTTGAATGGAGGCAAAGGGATGAGGTCTTGAGACCTCTGCAACATCCAGTCATTGAATACAGTTGTCTCAGGGGTGAAGGTATAACCTTGGGCAAGGCAGCTCCCTTTACCTCTCATTTCCCTACTGACAGTGAATAGATACATCTCTTTCTCCATATTTTCTCCATTTCTCTCTGACCATTTTTAAACAGTTTTATTCACACATCATACAATCCAACCTAAGTGTATAGACGTGCCTTCGCCACCATACTCTATCTGATGACATTTCCTTTCCTTCCACAAAGAATCCATATCGCTTTCCCATTCCACTCCCCTGCCCCACTGAAATTTAATTTCGGCATAATGCCTTTGTTACACTCAGTGGAAACATATTACAATGTTATTGTTGATTATAGACCCTAGCTTGCATTGATTGTAGTTTTCCCTATGTATTTTCAACACCCTGCAATATTGACATTCATCTGTTCTGCCTCAGGCAAAAACGTTTTTAAATTTGTACATGTAATCGACATCATTGTCCACTCTAGGCATCCCTAAATTACACCATCTCAGTCTTTATCCTCTATCTCTCCTTCTGGTTTCATATATGCCCCCAGCTTTTATCCCTCTATCATACTCACATTCAGCTTCATTTGGTGAACTTATATTATTGTGCTACAATCAGGCAGTATTATGCTATCCATTTCTGAATTTTTACAATGAGTCCTTGTCATGGTTAGGGACACGTGTCAACTTGGCCAAGTTGTGGTACCTGTTTATCTGATTGGGCAAGCGCTGGCCTGTCTGTTGCAATGAGGACATTTCACAGGATTAGGTCATGAGCACATCAGCTGCATCCACAGCTGAATCCATTTGTAATCAGCCAAAAGGGAGTGTCTTCTGCAATTAGTGATGCTAAATCT
>PVIY010031322.1:0-21515 GCA_004026745.1 Myrmecophaga tridactyla | reverse complement strand
ATTTTCTTGTGTTGAACCATCCTTACATTCCTGGTATAAATCCCACTTGGTCATGGTGTATAATTCTTTCAATGTGCTGTTGGATTCAATTTGCTAATATTTCATTGAGAATTTTTGCATCTATGTTCATTAGGGAGATTGGCCTGTAGTTTCCCTTTTTTATAGCATCTTAATCTCATTTTTGGTATTAAAATGATATTAGCTTCAAAAAATGAGTTAGGTAAAGTTCCTTTTTCCTCAATTTTTTGGAAAAGTTTGAGCAGGATTGGTGTTAGTTCTTTCTGGAATGTTTGATAAAATTCCCTTGTGAAGCCATCTGGCCCTGGGCTTTTCTTTGTAGGAAGATTTTTGATGACTGATTGAATCTCTTTACTTGTGTTTAGTGTGTTGAGATCTTCTATTTCTTCCTGAGTCAGTGTAGCTTGTTTGTATGTCTCCAGGAATTTGTCCATTTCATCAAAGTTGTCTAGTTTGTTGGTATATAGTTGTCATAGTATCCTCTTATGATTTCTTTTATTTCTTCAGGGTCTGTGGTAACACACCCCTTCTCATTTCTCTCTTTGTTTATGTGCATCCTGTCTCTTTTTTTCTTTGTCAGTCTTTTTACTGGCCCATCAATTTTATTGATTTTCTCAAAGAACCAACTTTGATTCTTTCTGTTGTTCTTTTGTTCTTCCATTCATTTATCTCTGCTTTAATCTTTCTTATTTCTCTTCTCCTATTTGCTTTGGGGTTAGTTTGCTGTTCTTTCTCAAGTTCCTCCAGGTTTGCTGTTAGGTCCTTGATTTTTGCTCTTTCTTGTTGTTTAATGTAGGCATTTAAGGCAATAAATTTCCCTCTCAGCACAGCCTTTGCTGCATCCCATAAGTTCTGATCAGTTGTATTCTCATTTTCATTCATCTCCAGATACCTACTGATTTCTCTAGCAATTTCTTCTTTGACCCACTGGTTGTTTAAGAGTGTGTTATTTAATCTCCATATATTTGTGAATGTTCCCATTCTTTGGTGGTTATTGAGATCCAGCTTCATCCCATTGTGATCAGAGAAAGTGCTTTGAATAATTTCAATATTTTTAAGTTTATAAATATGTGTTTTGTGCCTCAGCATATGATCTATCCTGGAGTATGTTTCATGAGCACTAGAGAAGAATGTATAACTTTGTGCTTTGGGGTGCAATGACCTATATGTGTCTGTTAGATCTAATTCATTTATCAAGTTATTTAACGTCTCTATTTCTTTGTTGATCTTCTGTCTGGTTGTTCTATCTATACAGGAAAGTGGTGTATTGAAGTCTCCTACTGTTATTGTTGAAACATCTATCATTCCTTCAGTTTTGCCAATGTCTGTCTCAAATACTTTGGAGTACCCTGATTAGGAGCATAAATATGTATGATTGTTATATCTTCTTGATGAATTGACCCTTTAATTAGTATATAGTGTCCTTCTTGTGTCTTATGATGTCTTTACATTTAAAGTCTATTTTGTCCAATTAAAAAAAAAAGCTAGTCCTGCTTTCTTTTGGTTACAACTTGCATGGTAAATCTTTTTCCATCCTTCCTTTTCAATCTGTTTGTATCCTTGTGTCTAAGATGAGTCTCTTGTAAGCAGCATATAGTGGGTAGTCTTTCTCAATCCATTTTGCCAGTCTGTATCTTTTAACTGATAAGTTTAGTCTGTTAACATTCAAAGTTATTACTGAAAAGGCGTTTCTGGATTCCACCATCTTATCTATTATATTTTATATTTTATTTGTCAGATCTATATATTCTTTTCTCTCTTTCTCTTTGTATTATTTAAATTAACCTTAGTGGTACCCTTCAATTCTGTGCCCTCCTCCAGACCTCCCTCTCCTATCTTTTTTTTTTTTCACCTAGCAGAACTCCTTTTAGTATTTCTTGTAGGGCCAGTCTCTTGTTGATAAATCCTTTAAGGACTTCTTTGTCTGTGAAAACTTTCATTTCTCCCTCAGTTTTGAATGACAATTTATGTGGGTTCAGAATTCTTGGCTGGAAGTCTTACTCTTTCAGGATCTTAAATATATCATACCACTGCCTTCTTGCCTCCAGGATGCTAGTTGAGTAGTCTAAACTCAGACTTATTTCATTTCCCTTGTATGTAGTAGATTGTTTTTCTGTTGCAACTTTCAGGATTTTCTGTTTCTACTCAACATTTGACAGACTGATTACTATGTGCCTTGGGGAAGACCGTTTGGATTTATTCTGGTTGGAGCTCTTTGGACTTCTTTGACTTTTTTATTTATGTCCTTTATGAGGGTTGGGAAGTTTTCCCCCATTATATCCTCAACTACTCTTCCTAGCCCTTTACTCCTCTCTTCTCCTTCTGGAACACCAGCAATTCTTATATTTGCATACTTTGTCTTGTCCATCATTTCCCTGAGTTCCCATTCAATTTTTTCCATCTTTTTTTGCCATTTACTGTTTTGACTCTTCAAAGGCAATTATCCCATCCTCTATATCACTTATTCTTTCTTCTGTCTCTTCAAATCTGGTGTTGTGTGCCTCTAGTATGTTTTTTATTTGATGAACAGAGTCTTTAATCTCTGTGATTTCTGCTATTTTTCTATTTAGTCTTTCAAATTCCTCTTTGTGCTCTTCTACTGTCTTCCTGAACTCTTTTATGTCATTTGCTATCCCACTTATCTTATTAAGTAGAGTTGTATGGGCATCTTTGATTAGTTGTTCCAATGTCTGTGTCTCCTCTCATGTTTTAATTTGGTCATTAGGCAGTGTTATATCTGTCTGGATTGTGATATGCTTAGTTATCATCTGTTGTCTTTATGGCATGTAAATATCTTGATTGATTTACTTTGGGAGTTGATTTCTTTCAGTAGTCTAAGGACTTATATTTGCAGGATGGTTGTACAGCAGGGAGCAGGGCATGGGGTGAGCAGTCAGTATGGTGATTTGTTTCAGGGTAAGTATGGGTGCAGGTTGGGGATGTTACACTGATGCTTGTGAACATGGGTGCCCAGTGGCCAGGGAGGATGTAGCTGTGTCGGTACACCAGTCTGGGGGCTGTAACACTTGTGTGTGCTGGTCTAAGGCATGGGGCCCTTTGTGTGGATGCTTAGAGCTATGGCAGCAGGTTGGTGTTATACCTGTGGATTGGGGGCAGATGTGACCCAGCTGTGTAGGTGGGCACTTTCTCAGAGCTGGGAAGTGAGCCTGAGGGCTGTGTGCATGCATGGTTCTAGGACTGCTGTAAAGTGTGGTTCCCAGAGCTGAATCATGTGATTGGTGGCTCGTGCACATGTACGGTCCTGGGAGAGCTGTAAATGAATGCACAGGGAACAAGGAGTGTTCAGGGGGGTGGGGTGAGGCTGTGCAACACTATGCGTGGGGGGTGGAGGTAGCCTAGGTATGGAGGTTAGTTCCTGCAACCTTTATGCACTGGCAACAACCTGCAGGGAACAAGGAGGGAGAGGTAGTGTTCTGGAAAGGTGCAGGAGAGGTGAATTAGGCTGTACTTAGGGGTATGGGGCAGGTACATGCACTTGGGGCTGATGGGGTGAGGGTGCCTGGAGTGCAGGGAATGGGAGCAGGTTACAGGGTTCAGGTGCCTGTGGTGTGGGGTTAGTAGCTAGTCATGGGGCTGCGCTGGTGAAGGTAGCACACCCAAGGACTATGGCCTGACTTACTTCCTAGTCCTGTGTTCCCATCAGTGCACTCCAGCAGGCTCCACAGCTCTGCGCTTCCATGCCAGGCTCCAGCTTTCTGCCTCTCAGTTCCTTGGTCTCTGCAACCAGCACTGCCGCATGTGGTACAGAAGGCTCTCCCACACCAGCTCCACTCCCGAATTGCCACCTGTCACCCTCCTGTCCCTTCTCTAACTTTTCCGTGGAGCAGGGCTAATCTAGAGCTACTCTAATCAGCCATCTTCCTCATATAGTGTGTATTCTTTACATGATCATTTTTAGAACATTGGCGTCACTCCAAAAAAGTAAATAAAATAAAATTTAAAAAAACTCATGCATCTTATACCCCTTACTTGTCCCTTTCATTGATCTACAGTATTTAAACTACCCAATTTTTACCCTTTATCTTCCCTTATTATTTATTTATTTTTCATCCTAATTTTTTTTTTACTCATCTGTCCATATGCTGCATAAAAGGAGCATCAGACACAAGGTTTTCACAATCACATAGTCACACTGTAAAAGCTATACAGTTATACAGTCATCTTCAAGAATTGAAACTACTGGAATACAGTTCACCAGTTTCAGGTCCTTCCCTCTAGCCATTCCAATATACCACAAACTGAAAAGGGATAGCTGTGTAATGCATAAGAATAAGCTCCATAGGCACATTAAAAACATATCTAAGCTAACTGAGATATCCATTTTAGGTGGTTAAATTTTTCATATGTTAATTGTAAAAATATGTTTATCTTCATATTTTCCTGAAATCGGAATAGTATTTAGTAACATAGGTCATTATAGCATGCAGATATTTGTAAGAGCTTTCTACTTGGTATTTTGAGAACATTCACAGTTTGACAGCTGATCAAATGGTATCTAAGTTAGTGTTTAATATTTAGAATTTAAGAACTTTGCTACCTGAATTTGTAGATTTTTTCCTTGTTGCCTTAATTTTAAATTGGTTCATGAAACTTACTGTGCAAACACAGGTTCTACAATGACTATATGGATACTTTATTTAAATATGCTTATGGCTAAGCTAATTAAGATATCCATTTTTTGGTGCTTCCATGTGTATTGTTTGTTTCCTTATAAAAAAAATTTGAAAAATAAAATAAAGTCATACTCCTTGGTGTTTAAAGAAGAAGAAGCACCTGCTTCTTCCTCCTGACTTTTGGTCAAGAAGGCTTCATCAATCTCATGATGCTGGATTCTGGCTCATCCCTGGGAGTCAGGCCCCAAGTTGTCAGGGAGATTTACATCCCTAGGAATCAAGTTCCATGTAGTGAGGAGGGCAGTGGGTTCACCTGCCAAGTTAGCTTCCAAGAGAGGCCACATCTGAGCAACAAAAGAGACTCTTCAGGGGTGACTCTTAGGCATAATATTACTAGGCTTAGCCTCTCCTTTTTAGCCTCTCTTTCTTGCCCTGGCTCTCACATGCTCATGGTTGCCACTTCCAGAATCACTTTATTGAATCCTCACACCCATGCTTGCCTATCATGGAAATGTCAATGCCTACACCAGGGGTTCTGATTACAGATGCTTCTAAAGCTTTTGGTTCTCATGGCATCAGAGTGGCTCAGGGTGCCTTCTTCCCCATCTTTGCCATACCTTGCCACAGGGCCCCAGAGCAGGCTTCAGTTTCCCCCAGTCAACAGTTCTGTCTGTTGGATTAGAGAAATCAGATGTGAGAGTTGTCACTTGGTGAAGATTAAACCCGTAAAGGCTAAACTTCAGGCTGGTTAGTCTCTGCTTCACAGACCTTCATTCTCCTACTGACGAGAGAGTGAAGAGATGCAGTTTCATGATGCTCACATGGAAGTCACTGATAGAGAAAGGCTATAAAGATTGAATTTTGTAGCAACCATTTGGTGCTTAGACCGCAACATCTCCTATTTGGCGCTGGGCATCTAGGACTCAATCCCATGGAACCTTATTGTAGACAGGTTCATGTAGGAGTATCTGTTAGTCTCTTGACAAGAAAAGTCATCATGGTATGCAAATAAAGAAAGCATGGGGAATTGTGATTAAAAGTGATGGAATAAACAGGCATGCACATAGCACATTCACATTTAAAGCTCCAGGGGGCACCAAGATACAGGACATATAAAATACCAATGTGAGATGTTCAAATGAAATGACTGAGAACCTGTTAAATGGCTCCATAACTCACAAAGACATGCAAGAATCAAAAGTGAATTTTATGAGAAGGATATCCTTGGAGAAAGCTGCTCATTAGCCTTCCCACTCTACCTGCTCCCAGTGGTGAGGAGATTTCTCAAATTTCTATAGGACCATGAAAATTAGCAGTATATGGCTGACTGAAGTCTGGTTCTTACCTGGAATTGTGGAGGGAGAAAATGGGGCTAGCTCACAGGTCCTGTAGTGGAGCTGTTCTATCGGAGATGTATGCCTAGAGTTTTGTTTGGGTGTTGCTTATGGACCATGGTTGGACATGCAAGAGAGAGAGAGAAAGCTGGTATTGGGATATTTTGGAGCCTGTCTGATAGGTCATCTGGAGAGATGGAGGGATCCCAGCAGCAAGAAGCTGGAGGTAAAGCCAGATAAGAGGATGATGAGGAAGGAGTGGACTACCTGGACTACAAAGATAAATCTATATAGGTGAAAGGAGTAGGTTAGAGGTCAGGGCGCTGGAAGGAACTGCCTGAGGATGTAGAGCTGTGTTCCAGTAGCCATGTTTCCTGAAGATGATTGTATAATGATATAGCTTTCACAGTGTGACTGTGTAATTGTGAAAACCTTGTGTCTGATGCTCCTTTTATCTACCTTATCAACAGACGAGTAAAGCATATGGAATAAAGATGAATAATAGGGAAAACAAATGTTAAAATAAATTTAGAGTGAAATGCTGGTGATCGGTGAGGGGGAGGTGTGGGGTATGGTATGTATGAATTTTTTTCTGTTTTCTTTTTACTTCTTTTTCTGAACAGATGCAAATGTTCCAAGAAATGATCATGATGATTAATATGCAACTATGTGATGATATTGTGAATTACTGATTATATATGTAGAACGGAATGATAAAAAATTATGAATTTTATGTTTGTTTGGTGTTTTTTGGTATTTAAAAAAATTAAAAAATTAATAGAGGTCAGGGCTATGGGAATTTCTAAAGAGTCCTTAATTGCATCCTCCTTTATTATACTGTTTTTATCCAGATAGAACTGATACCATATGAAGGTGATCCCATGTCATACAACAAAACTCTCTTTCCTGGGAGCTGGTTTTGATGGAGGTGGAGGGGAGGGAAAGTGAGAAACTTCAGTGTCTAAGGTGGGGTGAGTAAAGAGTGAGAAAACCTAAGCCAAAATGTCAACCAGTCAGGGAAGATGTGCTAGTGCAAGCAGTCAACACGAAGCAGGTCCTGAGTGGAAGAGAAGAAAAATGTAATGTTAAATTATTTGCAGTTTTTATTATGATATAAGCCTGAGTATCCTTGTTACCAAATCAAGAGTATGTTTAGTTATTTAAAATTACCAAAATGCTGCCATTCCTGATTGTGTTGGAGTAAATGTATGTTGGGAAGGAAAAGCTTCTCCCACTGAATAAATTTTATAAGGATGATGAGGAACAAAAAATTAAAGTGTGTTTGATCAAATATCATATGCCATGTTTGTCCAAGCTACTAATGACACACATAGTAATCTCTGGTCTCTCCCAAAATGGTACAAAAACAAACCGAACAAGAAGATTTTTTTAAAAAGGCATTGTAATACTTCCTATTGCAGTGTAATAGCTACAAGCTTAGTAGCTTAAAACAACACATGTTCATTACCTTGCAGTTTCTGTGGGTCCAGAGTTCAGGCACAGCTTATCTGAATCTTCTGCTCAGGGTCTTACAGGACTGAAATCAAGGTGCTATCTCAGCTGTATTTTTGTCTGGAGTCTTGACTAGAGAAGAATCCACTTCCAAGCTCATCCAGGTTGTTGGCAACTGTAGGATTGCAACCACTGACTTTTTGTCAACTGTTGACTGGACAAAAAGCCAACTGTTGACTGGAGGCTGCCTTCAGATCCTCCACTCTGTACCCTACTTCCTTTCCAGGTAGGTTTTTCCAACATAAACACTTATCCACCAAGCCTGCAAAGAGAGTCGCTATCTGCTATCTGCATGGAAAATGTTTTATATAATGTAAGGTAATCAGATGAATGACATCCCATCTCTTTAGCTATGTTCCATTGGTTAGAAGTAAGTCATTCCACTGGTTAGAAGTAAGTCAGAAATCCTAGCCACACTCAAGGGGAGGGGATTGCATAAAGTAAACGCCAGGATGAGGGGATCACTGGGGTCAAAGATATGAACTCCCATGGGTAGGGAACAGGGGACTCAAGATTTGGCAGAACTGGTTTCCTTAACTGAGGTGTGAACATGGGTCTGAGAAATAGGGTTGACGCAAAGTCAATTGAGGAAAAAATAGACCCCAGATTCCTCCCTAATTCCAAGCAGCTAAATAAGAGTTCCTTCTTCCATCCTAGCAATAGATTATCTGATGATGTGAGAAAAAAATGGATATTTGAACTGGAGACACCAGACACAGTTGAGGGTGGGTTTATCATCTTGAAAACAAGATATTCAGTGAAAGTCAATGTAAAACACTGGCAGCGAGGCTTATATCCTCCAGGAAGCCAATGGAATGATTCTCTGAGAATCTGGTCATATCAGGAGAAACTACCAAAAGATACTGTCTTTGAATATTTGCTAATGAAATGCTCATGCAGATCACCTTACAGTGAAGCCAAGAGTCATAACATTCTACCTCATATACAGACACACCAATCAGCTTGTTAATGTCCTATTCTTAAGTATAAGCACACAGCTAAGGATCACTAGACACTTTAGAAAAACTTCCAGTAAGCAGAAGTCAAAACAAACAAAAAGCAGCCAGAGAGAGCCAGTGTGCTGCTGCCTTGAATCCTGGAAGTGAAGAAGCACCTATGGAAGTGAAGAAGCAAGCAGAGAAAGAGAAATTGGAGAGGAAAAACATATTAGGGAGGCAGGATAGTTGGGTGGGAATCAATTTATACTTAGGATATTGCCTCTATGAACAGTTTGATATAAAAAAGAATATTCAGGAAACAAACAGACATATTTGAAATTAAAAATAGAATAGCATAAATAAAGTACTTTGATGGAAAGACTGAAAGATAAAGCCAAGGAAATGACCTTGAAATTTTAATTTTGAAAAAAGGGGATGTAAAGTAGAGGAGAAAAGAGAAGAAAATTAGAGGCCAAGGCCAAGAGTTTCAAATTTTGAATAATAGGGTTTACAGAAAGAAAAACAAAGAAGCAGAATGAAGGACATCATTGAAAAAATAATTAAGAAAAAAATTTGGTCATTAGGGATAAGAATTTCTCTTTTGAAAGGGCCTACCAAATGCCCAGTATTCTAGATAAGGATATCTAGATAAGGATGTCTAGGATAAGCAGACCTTATCCAAGACACACCATCATGAACTTTCGGATCACAGAAGAGAAAAAGAAGGTCCAAAAATTTTCAGAGAGAAAAAGCAGGTTTTATAGAAAAAGATAAAATTCAGAACATTAACAGAACTCTCCACAGCAACACTGTAAGCTAGAAAACAACGGCTAATGCCTTCAAGTTGTTGAGGAGAAATGATCCCAACCTAGATGAAATTAAGTATGAGGGAAGGATACAGATATTTTCAGACATGGAAGTTCTCAGTAAAATTCCTTCCAAACTTTCCTTTCCCCAAAGTTATTGCAGAATGTATCGTATCAACTGTGGGAGTAGAGAGAGGCAGAGAAAGATCAGAGATCCACAAAACAAAGGATCCAACAGCAAAGAGAGCAGAGAGAGCTTTTACACAAGATGGCGATAAAGGAGCTTCCACATAGCAACTTTTGGGGTGGTTCTGAGGGCAGCCAGTCCAGGCTGGAGCTGGTCAAATGCTTCAGGGAGATTTCTCAAGAAGATGGCAATGATTGGATATTTAATGTGTCTAAATGTCATTTAAAAGAAATTTACATAACTAGGGACAATCAAGGATGAACTTTTGTTAAGAACTGGAAACCCATGCAAGTGAAGGAAAAAAAAAAGCTATATAAACAGAAACAGAAAGTTGTGTAGAAAAGGAAAATTAATCAGACATCCCACCTAGCTTAGCTATAAATAGATTATACAGACTTCTGATATTATAAAATTATATTGATCTAATCAAAATAATGATGATAATATAATTATATTGGGAATGTGGAGAACAGAAAGTAAATTTGAGGAGGAGATAGCAAAAGAGATCTAAATTCATTCTCCAGTTTTGGAGATGAATAAAACAAATGAACAAAAAATAAGTACCATTATAATCATGTTATTTAGCGATATAGGAAAAAATATATGAAGAATCAGCTAAAAATTATTATCTCTGAGAATTTGAGAATTATAGAGTCATTTGACCTTGGAAACCACGTCTGGGTAACTGGGTAAATACTAATCAATTTAGATGTAGCCTGTGTGAGTGTGTATAAGAGAGATCATGGGATCTCTTAAAATAAGAAGACCCCTTATTTTGAACTTCAGAAGCTACAGTACTCTCTTTGGTAGCATGGATCAGCTGCTTCAGGTCTTGGGGATGCCTGTGAGATATCCAATTTGAGACTTCAAGTAGGCCACTGAGTATACTAATCTGTAAGAGAAGGTCTGGTCTGGGGACAGCAAAGAGAAGATGTCCAAGGACCCAGCCTGGGGGCATCCCAGCATTTAGAGGTAGGGAAAGGAGGAGGATTCAGTAAAGGGGAATGAGAAGGAAAACCAGGAGAATATGGTGTCCCAGAAGCCAAGAGAGGCATTTCAAGGATTTCAAGGATGGCCAGGCCGTAGGTCAATCACTTCTGAGAGGCAGGGAGATAAGGACCCTAATTTGACCATTTGATTTTGAAACATGAATGTCATTGATGTATTATTTTACTAGGTACTCAGAGTAAGAAATTCCACTATTGGCAAGTTTCACATTGAATGTACATAGGAAGGAATCATGCTTAGACTTTGCATGACCCCTGTATCTGATCAGGTCTTCTAGATCAGTATATAACTATTTTAGAAAGATTAATTTCCTCCCTGTTTTTCTGACACTTTCCAAAACAAATGAAGGGGCTCAGGGAATGTCTTTCTGTAGCACCTGGACTGTTTCCCAAACTGATGCAGACTTTGGCAAAAGCCTTTACCTATTTCCTTCCAAGCGGTTCTTACATGGAAAGACAGTTTATCTTTTTGTAAAAAGGCATTAGGGGGTTACTGCACTTTCCCTTATCAAACCACAGGGGGCGGGCTCTGACCAAGAAATAAATTCTGGACAAATTGCTCAAAGCTTAAATACACCTGTGATCCACTCTGGAATTTGGGGATATGAAAGGCATTTTAATCCCACTATTCTAATTAGGAACAATTTATATTGTTGCTGCTGTGCTTTGTGTAGTAAAAGAGATTAGGGAGCTCGGAACATAATAGCTCCCTTTCCTGATGACAAACAATACCTCTGTTTCCTGGGTTTATTTTCAAGGGTGCTGGTGAAGAGTGAAGGCTACTTCTAAGCAAAGCAAGAATTAGTCATAGCTGGCGTGGGATTTTCACCAGCTAGAGAATCAGTGATTGATTCTTAGTGCTCAACTGCCTGTCCCAGAGAATTTGAACCTATCTTTAAAATGGTGGAAGACAGTGCTCTCTGCAAATGACTTGCTACAGAGTTTGCTGTTGGAAAGAATTAATTCCCTCCCCAGGTCGGATCAGGCCCATGGCATTTTGTGGTTGTCAGTTCTTCTTGCTGCCTTGTATATTCTGAGCAGCCCCAATCAAAGTGTAGATACAAAGGAGGGAAAAGCAGCTTTTCCAGTTAAAAGCTGGGGCTACCTTTAATTGGCTGGTTGTCACGTGGACTCTAAAACTCTCTACTAAACAGCAGTCAGGAGCTGCTTGTTCTCCATTTGTCATTCCCCATCCCATACCAGATCCAGTCTTCAAACTTGTCGTCCCTGCTCCATGCCCTGGGAGACCAAACACTACTGGGGACACTGGACAGAGATGAGAGTGGGAGGAAGGAGATGTCAGATAATTAAGCTGTCCCCTCCCCACTAGACAGCCTAAAGGAGTTCTCCTGGGCCACCCAGTTAATTCTGCAGCTCCCCAGCTAGAGGCCCACCCCTTCCAGACTCCCAGAGAAGGTGGCAGTGTGGCTCCACACACACCTGCCCTGGACAGTGAGACTTGTGTGGCCTTAGGCCAAGTGGTGAGCTGCCAGTGCTTTCCCTTTATGGCAGCACCCCCACATTTCTTTCAGCTACTCTAAACTCTGGCTTTGCCTCCTTACCAAAACCTTTCTCAGAAAGATCTTGAGTAATCAGTCACATTGAAGTGTAAATGATGAACCCACTTGGCTAGCCTTTTTAGGATATTTTCTTTAAAAACTTATGGCCTGCTTAAATTGTACAGCGTTTCTATTTGGGGTGATGGAACAGTTTCAGTGATGGTTGGCGGGATGGTAGGACAACCTTGTGAACATAATTAGCAATGAACGAATCACATTCATTTGAATTCAGATTTAAATGAATTATATATGTGAATGTGGTTAAAAAGGGAAATTTTAAGTGGTATATATGTTACTAGAATAAAAATTTTAAGACAAACATAGGACTGTACAACACAAGCAGTGAACTCTATTTTGAATGATGGTCTACAGTTAATGGTACAATTATAAAAATGCTCTTTCATGAATTGTAACAGATGTACCACACTAATACAATGTGTTAATAATAGGGTGGCGTATGGAATTCTGTATTTTATTCATGACTTTTTTTTTAACCCACAACATCTCTAATTAAAAAAAATAAAAGCCTCCATTCCACCGTGACTCATAGGTGGCAACCCTTTGTGATGTTTTATCAGTAGAGATTTGTTCTTTTGGGATAAAAATTGGACCCTGAGGCAAGGCAATCCTTTAAAAGGGTGTCATTCCTCACATCATACTGTCAATTAATTTTTTTGGGGGGTGGGGTGCATGGTCCAGGAACCAAACATACTGTGAATTAATTTTTTTCAGATATTTTACTCCAGATCCCCCCTGAAAACCTGGGGAAGGTGGGAAAGGGGCTAAACAGAGAAAAAAACTGAAAGGAGAAGAGATAGGGAGAAGAGTCTATTTCTTATTACTAACTCTGCCATGATTGTCCAATTTCATTGGCTTGATTCTAACCAATGGTGCCTAGTAACATTTCCTCGAGTGGTTCCTGCGGCAGTAACATGGAGGTTTCTCTTGGAGACAGGGAGTCCTTGGAAGCTTGGGCTCCAGCTTGCCTCTGTCATCTGTTTGTTTCCCCATCTGTAAAATGACAGATCTACTGCATTCATTAGATAACCTAAAAAGTCCCTTCCAGCCCAGACTCTGTATGATTCTGTGTCTCTTCATAGGTAACACCCTGGGAGAAGAGAAAATTATCTCCAAAGAGTACCAGCCCAGATAGGTTTGGTAAGACATTATCTTGCTGGATAGGGATTGTAGATAAATCATTGCCAACAGCTACATTTATGCCAACCAAATGGGAGGAACACCCTTTTGGAATTCTGACCTGATGCTTTAAATTAGAGCAGAGAAGTATCTCAGTGTGATGTGCTGCCAAGGGACACACTGGTTTTGTGGATAAGATTTCCAGGTTCTTAGTTCTCAGCCATGACACGGCTCAACAAGGCATGGGCAAAGCAGCTGTGAATTCCATGACAGCAGGCAGCAGGACACTGCCAAGAAAAACTCTTTGCCACATGAAAGCTTCACTGGCCCTGGTGATAATGTGACCTTGTTTTCCTGTGGTGGGTTGGGTAGGGGGTAGAAAGGAGCTGGCCCTAACTGTCCTCTTTGTCACCTGATTATGGGAAGCATTATCTCCTCTTCCCCACATTTCAAAAGAGAATAAATAAGATATCGTATTTATGGAATCACTCCAGACTTTATGTTGACAAACACATTGAAGTCAGAAATAACAGGAATCCCTCGCGTCCTGCTTTGTCTGAGACTAGAGCCCTAGTTCTCAAAATGTGGCCCCCAATCAGCAGCACCAGAGAATTTGTTAGAAAGGCAAAATGTCAGACCTACCATTTTAGCTTCTTAGGCTGCTCAAGCAAATCCCATGTCATGGGTGACTTAAACAATGGGAATTTATTTGCTCAAGGCTTTGAGGCTAAAAGAAAGTCCAAATGAAGGCATCATTAGGGTGATGCTTTCTCCCAGAAGACTGTGACATCCTGGGACTGGCGGCTGGTGATCCTGGGTCTTCAGCTTGTCACATGGCAAGGCACGTGGCAGTATCTCCAGGTCTCTTCTGGGTCCTGTTTCAGCTTCTTGCATCCTGTGACTTTTTATCTCTCTCTGTCTGAAACTCATTCTCTTATAAAGGACTCTAGTAAAAAGGTTAAGACCCATCTTGATTGAGATGGGCTACACCTTAACTGAATTAACCTCATCAAAATGGCTACTTGCAATGGGTCTGCAGTCACAGAATGGATTAGATTTAAGAACACGTCTTTCTGGGGTGTGCAGCTTCAAGCTATCACACCTACTGAATCAAGAAACTTTGAGAGTGGGCTCAGTGATCTGTATTTTAGGCAAATTTTTCAAGGGATTCTGATGCTTGCTTAAGTTTGACAACCAGTGACTTCAAACTTAGAGACAGAATATTTGAGGTTAGGATCCACAGGATTCTGAGGCCAACCCCTTTGCAGGAGAGCAGGGGGTGGGAGATGAGGACTTTCTTCAGTCTTAGTTTCCATTGCCAACACTTGTGCAAGCCTCTGTACTCAAGACAGTGTTGGTAATGGTGTGAGCAGAGAAGTGTTTAACGTTGGATGGCAGTATTCTGGGAAATGTGATATAACTGTTAAGAAAACAGCAGCTGGGGCCACGGTGGCTCAGCAGGCAAGAATTCTTGCCTGCCATGCCAGAGGACCCGGGTACGTTTCCCAGTGTCTGCCCATGTAAAAAAAAAACAAAAAACAAAAAGAAAACAGCAGCTGTGAGACCTGGCTCCAATACTTACTAAAAATGTATGAGCTTGAGGACATTACCTAACCTTGGATACTTCTTCCATAAACAAAGGATAATAACTCCTTGTGAAGTTATTATTGGGAGTATATGCCAGAGCCTGAAAGTTTTGACATAGTGCCTGGTATTTGATAAGTATCCAATAAATGGTGGTGGTTATTAATATTAATAATATCAATGTTAATAAAGCATGACTTGTCTATGGTATCATTACTGATGCAAAGTCATGTGCTTAGAGGAAAGATACACTCTTCAGGGAAGATGTGAGGCAAGGATTCAAATCTCAGTTTTGTTATTGACCATCTTGGACAGGCTACTTCTATTTATTTATAAACTGGGAAAGACAACAGTTACTTTGCAGAATCTTTGGGAGGCTTAAATGGGGAAGTAGGAAAAGTAGCTTTTCTATTTCCTGGAGTGCTGTAGGCGTTCAATGAATGTTCTTTCTTCCCTTTTTTTCGGGGAAAACAAACCCAAGTTTTAAAGAGTATGAAGGTCAATGTGTCACGGATTTAATACTTTCATATTGGAGCGTTCTATCCAAGGATTTAGCCAATCCCCTGTTTAAAAGTGAGGGAAAGAACTATAGAGGGCGGTGAATAGAGGGACCTATCATTTGTTTTTCTTTTTCTTGTTCATGATCCTATAGAAAAGTCCAACGACCCTTGACAAGTGTAAAGAAGATGGCCCATGCAAAAGAAGGCTTTAAAAGGAATACCACTATACAAAAATAAACCAAGAGAAATTTGGATTTATTAGTTTTTTAATATAATAGACTTTTAAAAATCTATCAAAATAATATTCCTATAACTCCCACTTACAACATTCCTAAATGTATAGGACACATGTTCCTAAATCACAATTTCTTTCTAACCCGTCTCCCACTCTATCTTTTGTTGTTCTTGTCATTTAGTTTTTCTTTCTTTCTTTCTTTCTTTTGTTTGCATGGGCAGGCATCAGAAATCGAACCTGGGTCTTCAGCATGGCAGGCGAGAACTCTGCCACTGAGCCACTGTGGCACCGCCCACCACCACCGTCGAACTGCCCTGTTGTTTACATTTTAAATATAGTTTTATTTAGAACATATTAAGAGTTACAGAGAAATTGAAACAATAATACCAAGAGTTGCCATATCCTGCTTTCTGCTTTTTTATATAAAGAAAGACCAGCCTCCTGCTTCTGATGTCTTCTCTGGCCTCTCTTTCTTTCTTCTCCCCACCCTCTCCAACAATGTGGATACAACCTCCTCCTTCCGACAGAGCAGGTGAGAATTTCAATACATAATTGTAATTATGTATTACCATAATATACATATGATTGAGTGTTTAAATGAACCGAAGTTTGGCTTCCAAGTATAAGCATGAGCTGTATAGAGGGTGTGCTACGGGGTGGTGAGATTGACTCTGTTTTCCAAAAAGGAATTTTTACTTTTATTTATTTGTTCATTTGAGGAAGTTCAGTACAGTGGCTAACACCATAGAATCTGGCTTTACGTTTGCAGTACAGCTCTTACACTTAACTGTGTGTCTTCAGGCAAGTCATTTAGTCTCTCCAAAGACTCAGTTTCCCTGGCTGTAAAATTGAGAAAGCAATAGTATTTGTCCACAAGGTTGTTCTGAGGACTCAATGAAATAGTGTACTTAGGAAAATTTCTAGAACATGGCAATGTGCTCAATAAAGTTATCTGCAATTATTGTCATTATTACCTTTTATTCTTTTACACATATATAAATATACATAAAATAGAAAATAAAAATTCCTTTCCTTGTTATACTTTTCCCTTCTCAGTTCCCCAAGCCTCCCACCATGAGAAATAATCGCTGTCAAAAGCTCAGAACATCTCTTTGAAAACTTTATCCATTTACACATAAATGAGAGCCCACTTTATGCATGTATGTACTCTATTCTGTAATCTGAGAGTCAATGTTCATTTCAAAAATTCATAAAAGAAATTTGGAATTGTACTTTGAAAACTGAGCCAGGTATGAAATACAGAAGGAAACAGATCCTGTAACTTTAGGGCTTTTGAGTTATATCTAATGTCAAAACAACAACAACACAAAAACTGCCTTTCCCTGCGTGGTTGCACCGAACATGGGTCTGGAATTTCTCAGAAAGTTCTCACTTCTCTCAAAGGTGACAATACTGTCATCACAGCAGATATTTAGAAGACCGTGGAGTGGAATTCCAAGAAAATTGTTAACTCTGCATTCCCTTCCTCCCACACTGCCATCTCCATGCCTTCTTGGTTGCTCTAATGAAGTCCCATATTTAAGTATTAACTCTTGAGACTGTCTCTCCAGTGCAGCCCCAAATCCAAGTTCCATGTGTAATAATATGCAATAGACACAATATGGCCATGAGCAACTTACTTCACCATCTGCTCTAGCTGGCCCCTTGGCAGGCACTAGCAACTTCTGCAGCCAAGGAGCAAGGCTTCACTACCAAATTCTAGCTTTTCTTTTTCAAAGGTTTCTTCCAGATAAACAAAATTACATTATAGCATATGGCCCTTCACATGTTCATTTATCTTATAGTATTGCTGGGAAGAAGCATGGGAATAAAGAGTCCAGGGATTGAGGTCCACGGACATCATCTTTAGGCACACTTCTCGCTCCTGCTCCACCACGGGCTGGATACTCATGTTTATCATTGCCATGGCGTGCAGGAAGAGTCTGATCAATGTACATCATGTTAAATACAAGATTTTTTTTGGCCAAACAAGCCTTTTACTACAAATCCTCTATGTCCCAATTGTAAGTCTCAGTCCTAGATTCTTTACAGAGTGTCACTTTGTCCTCCGTATAGTTACCCTCTAAGTTCTGTAGAGGAAGAAACAGAGATCAAGTTCACTAGAAAGGGACAAAAGTGAGATTCCAACCCAGTGCTCTCTCATTCCAAAGCCCATGTTCTTTCTGCTTCGAAAACTACTCAAGACCCTATAATCACTGAAAGACTAGCACCTTTATTTCCTAGGGCTGCTGTAACAAAGTACTGCAAACTGGGTGGCTTCAAACACCAGAAATTCCTAGTCTCACAGTTCTTGGGGGCTAGACATCTGAAGAAAGTTGTGGACAGAGCCATGCTTCAATTGTGGAGAGTCGTCTGTTCCATGCCTCTTCTAGCTTCTGCAGCTGCTGGCCCTCCGTAGTAGTCTCGCCTCTGTCTTTCTTTCTCTGTTGTCCAAATTTCCTCTTATATGGACACCAGTAATACTGGATTAAGGGCCCACCCTACTCCATTATGACCTCATTTTATGTGCTTAATTCCATCTGTAAGAGCCCTAGTTCCAAATAAGGCCACATTTTGAGGTCTATGGGTTAGGAATGTGACATAACTTTTCAAGGGACACAAGTCAATCCATAACAGCTGGTGAGAAAAAGATTACCAGGAGGCTTTCTGGTATCCATCACATTATTCTACCTGGTTATGGTTTTCCTACACCTGTTAACTAAACCCTAGTAAGAAATGTTATGGCTAAACTGCTAAAATACTGGCCAGGAAGTTCATGGTTGATGATTCTGTGGCTGGGACTTTCTACATCCTTTTCAGTCTGGGCATCCATTTAAGGCCTCAGAGGTCCTCACCTTGCCTCACAACCTTAATTCCCACCATCTATGGACAGAAAAGAATTTCAGGAAGGTTGAATAACTTTGTTAGAGCATGACAGATAAATCTTCAGGAAGCTGGGCTTCCAAGTTGTAGTTTGTTGAATGAGAAGATAACTTTTATTCTTTCTTCCTCCGGTGGTGACATACAAAACAGAGGTCGCTAAAGAGGTCTCTAGAAAATCCCCCACTTTTATTCTCTGCCCATGTCCAGGAGAGATGGTGGAGGAGAGAAACAAACAAAAAGTAAGTAAGGAAAAAATACAACAACATAATCAACAACAAAAAGATCCTTTATTGGATCTTGGAAAGCAAAAAGACAAGAAGGGAAGAAATCAAATAAAGAGAATAATAAATCATTTATGTTCCTGCTGTTACTACAAACACTTTTCAAGGACTCTACAAAGGGTTTTATATTCCTAGAAGGAAGATAAAGTACAGATACTAAAGATTATTGTCCACCGGACATTGACCTTTTTTTCTGAAAGGCTTATGAGACCATATAAGGAAAAACCGATACAAATTGGGGAGAGCCTCCTTGATTTTTTCTTGTCAGAAGTATAAGGTCAAGATGGAATAGATATAAACCATGAGAAGAACATGCATTTTTCACCCAAAAACTGCAATATCACAGTTGCCCTTATTTCTAGGATAAGGAAAAAAAACATGGCTTCCTTTTTATCTTAGGAAATAACATCTCCACTAACTCCATAATCTGTTAGTTAGGGCATGTCCTCCTCCTGAATATACCTTAAAAATCTTGAGAGAGATGATCCTTTGTATTTAGTTAAACCTAAATCTGAGGATTTGACTAGATTTGAAGCCACTATACACAACCAACTCTACTGCATATACTCAATTCTCAGAGTGCACAGATGAGACAGGCAAAACAAATAAGTAGCCTGTTTATAAAGGACTGTACATTGGTTGTCATATAAACCTTGGAATGAACAATAACATTTCATGATTCTAGCCCTGGGAAGGGAGCACAGCAGCTTAGAAAAGGTCATTGACCCTCATGCACTTCTGAAGGGAAGAGAGCATTCCTTGAGTTCTTTCACCTTTACTCTGATGGGGAAATGGGCTTTTTTTTCTTTTATTTTTTAGCAAACAACACAGGAGATCAATGTATTCAGGAAACAAGCATAGCACTTACCCCACAAGTCTCTGAAAAGACTCTGCTTGGGTGTATGTGAGCTGGGTCTCAAATTGAGCCCTAAAACTACACTCTAAGATTCGTTTAAGAAAAACTGCTGAAGGCTGCTATGGTCCTGGCACTGTTCTAGATACTGGAGATATACTGATAAACAAGGCGAACCTTTATGTCCGTCACCCATGTGTATTTCCACTTAGTTACACATCCATCACAAATCCACAACTTTTTAAAAGAATATCTTTATTGAGAAATATCCACACACATACAATCAATGACTTATAATATCATCACATAGTTATGTATTCTTTACCATGATCATTTTTAGAACATCTGCATTACTCCAAAAAAAGAAATAAAAAGATAAAAGAGCTCACACATCCCATACTCCTTACCCCTCCCTCTCATTGTACTACAATCCTAGTCCTAATACAAATTCTGTAAGGTTGTTCATTGAAAGAAGGGATGAATTTAATACCCACAGGATCACAGAAAAACAAGCAGAGAAGAATCCTTACTGAGAAACTGTCTTCCCTCTACAACTGACTTTCCAAGGACTACTTTCACTTTTCCATTTTAACTATTGCTACAGGGTCTGGTTTGGGGCTAAAGTAATGGGAAGGAGGAAAAAAAGTCTGTTTTTCTGTAAGAAAATACAGAATCTGAACAGAGGCAGGAAAGCAGATGTAGTTCATGGAAACTAAATGTGGGCAATTAGAAAGCATCATTGAAGCATTAGATATACATTAAAGTAGCAGCAAATATATCATTGGTTAACTGAACAATGTGACACAAACACGCACACACGTAATTAAATGATACACACAGGGTTGTCCTCTATTCCTTCTAGTCTAGGAGTTCTGAACATCAGTTTCACAGACCTTTTGGATAATTTTAGAGGGCTTATGGCCTTGGATGGGAAAATTAATATCTTTCTTTTCACCAACCTCTAATTGAAATTTAGCATTTCAAAATACAGTAGTGCTAATGGTAACTGTAACTTTGTCACCAACAGGAATTAAAGATATTTCATTTCTCACTAGTCATTGAAGGTATCTCAAAATATCATTTGCATCCATCAGTACTACTAAATTATGGCAATATTAGACACACCTCCAAATCTTGATATGTAATGTGATAATAAAGAAACAACTATATTATTTTATCAATTTTAATTTTAATAAAAATATTTTGATTGCTGTGATGGTTTGGAGCTATGCACCCCAGAAAAATAGGCTGTTAAAGTTAATCCATTCCTATGGGTGTGAACCTTTGTAAACAGGACCTTTTGATGAGGTTACTTCAAACAGGTTATGGCCCAGGATATGACCTATTATTGAAAGTCTTAGAGAGAAAAAAAAAGCCACAGAGGGAGAAACCAGAAGCAGAAAGTCAACAGGAACATGGAAAAGCAGAGAGAGGTCAGGAGAGACCATCATGAGCATTGTCATGTAACAGAGAAGCCAGGGACCAAGGAGCATTAGTAGCCATTCCCAGAATGCCAGTTTTGGAGAAGAAAGCATCCTCTTAATGATGCCTTGATTTGGGCTTTCTCTTAGCCTCAAAACCATGAACTAACAAATTCCTATTGTTCATCCCAAGCCATTTCATGGTATTAGCTTAAACACCCAAGGAAACTAAACAGATTTTAGTGCCAAGAGAGTGGGATGCTGCTATTACAAATACCAAATATGTGGAAATGGCCTTGGAATTGGGTAATGGATAGAGGCTGGAAGAACTGTTAGGAGCTTGATAGAAAAAGTCTAAATTACTTTGAAGAAACTGTTAGTAGACATATGGATGCTTAAGATAATTCTGATGAGGCTTTAGAGGGATATGATGAGACTGTGTTATTGGAAACTGGAGGAAAGGCAATCCTTATTTTAAAGTGGAAGAAAACTTGATGAAATTGAGGTCCAATGTCAGATGGAAGGCAGAACTTAAAAGCAATGAAACTAAATATTTAGCTGAGAAGATTTCCAAGCAAATGTGAAAAGCAGGCTGGTTTTTCCTTGCAGCTTAGTGAAATGAGAGA
>PVIY010031321.1:0-30044 GCA_004026745.1 Myrmecophaga tridactyla | reverse complement strand
AAGAAATCTACTATAGTCATGTTTAGGAAGACTCAATATTGTAAAGGTGTTAGTTTTCTAAATATTAGTCAATGAATTCAGTGGCATTCTAATCTAAATCCCACATTATTTTTCAGGTATTTTAATAAGGTGATTTTAAAATCCAAGAACAATAGATTAACAATAGTCCAAACACTTTTTTTTTTAGTCCAGACACTTTTAAAGTAGAATAAAGTAGGTTTATCCTACCAGATATCAAGATTATAATTATTATAGAGATATAATATCTAAGACAGTGGGGTACTGGTAGAAGTACAGAGACAAGAATGCAGAATAGATTCCAGAAATAAATGCAAACATATACAGACAGGGTGACCAAAGTGACATTACAAATCAGTGGAGGAAAGGATTGCTCAATCACTAAAAGGCACTAGGACCAAGGTAAATTGGATCCCAACCCCATATTAGACCCAAAAATAAAGTATTGATTTAGTAAAATTTAAATAAGAATAGTAAAACTTTACAACTTTCAGAAGAAAATATAGGACCTTATCATTACCCTCCCCCCTATATGGGACATGACGTCCAGGGGTGAAAGTCTCCCTGGCAATGTGGGATATGACTCCCAGGGATGAGCCTGGCCCTGGCACAATGGGATCGACAGCACCTTCCTGACCAAAAGAAATGTAACAAAATAAGGTATCGGTGGCTAAGTGAATTCAAATACAGTCCTGAGTCTTTCTGGAGGCTACTCTTACACAAGCTTCAGCTAGATAGTGCTAACTTCCACGGTTTGCCAAAGCCCAAATGACACCATTCCTGCTAACCCTAAAGAACACCTGGAGTTCTATCTGAGATTCTACAAAAGTTTCACACACTGATTACTTTCCAGAAACTTACAGCTTACAGATGGGTTCCCAAGTCAGATAAGTCCTAACCCAATGGGGCCAACCTCTCCAAGAACATCAACTAGTTTCAGCCCCCATCCCATATTGTCAACACCCCTTTCGAACACGAAAAAGTTAGAATAGTCATAGCCCAAATAGCCCCCCAAATTAGAAGGATCAAAGGAGAAAGAGGAGTTATAACAGAGAAGATAGGATTTAACAAATGAGTATGATTGCTGAATCATTATTTTTTTATTAATTAAAAAATTTTTTTTAAATACCAAAAAACACCAAACAAATGCAAACATTTGTAATTTTTGATCATTCTGTTCTATATATATAATCAGTAATTCACAATATCATCACATAGTTGCATATTCATCATCATGATCATTTCTTGGAACATTTGCATCTATTCAGAAAAAGAAATAAAAAGAAAACAGAAAAAAATTCATACACATACCATACCCCCACCCCTCCCCGTCACCAATCACCAGCATTTCACTCTAAATTTATTTTAACATTTGTTCCCCCATTATTCATCTTTATTTCATATGTTTTACTCGTCTGTTGACAAGGTAGATAAAAGGAGCATCAGACACAAGGTTTTCACAATCATACAGTCACATTATGAAAGCTATGTCATTATACAATCATCTTCAAGAAATATGGCTACTGGAACACAGCTCCACATTTTCAGGCAGTTCCCTCCAGCCTCTCCATTACATCTTGGTTAACAAGGTGATATCTACTTAATGCATAAGAATAACCTCCAGGATAACCTCTCGACTCTGTTTGGAATCTCTCAGCCATTGACACTTTATTTTGTCTCATTTCACTCTTCTCCCTTTTGGTCGAGAAGGTTTTATCAATCCCCTGATGCTGAGTCTCAGCTCATTCTAGGGGTTTTCTCAATCCCTTGATGCTGAGTCTCAGCTCATTCCAGGATTTCTGTCCCACATTGCCAGGAAGGTCCACACCCCTGGGAGTCATGTCCCATGTAGACAGGGGGAGGGTGGTGAGTTTGCTTGTTGTGTTGGCTGGAGAGAAAGGCCACATCTGAGCAACAAAAGATGCTCTCTTGGGGGTGACTCTTAGGCCTAAATTTTAAGTAGACTTGACCTATCCTTTTTGGGGTTAAGTTTCATATGAACAAACCCCAAGACTGGGGGCTCAGCCTATAGCTTTGGTTGTCCACACTGCTTGTAAGAATATCAAGAATTCAACTTGGGGAAGTTGAATTTTCCCCCGTTCTCACCATTCCCCGAAGGGGACTTTGCAAATACTTTTCCACTCACTGATCAAATCACTCTGGGATTCAACCGGGCATCACTCTGGACAAACCAACAAAATCTCATGTCTTACCTGAGATTCCAAGTACTTATGGTGTTCAATCAAACTATCTACATAAGTTATATTAGGAATTGCACTAGTCAAAATATAAATTTGAAACCAAATAAACATTTTTGCTTTGGTCTCACACATAAGATGACATTTTAAAATATTAATTACCATCTATTTTCAGCACCCTGCAATAATGACATTCCTTTGTTCTTCCTCGTGCAAAAACATTTTTAAAATTTGTACATTTAGGCACTATTATTATACACTCTAGGCATTCCTAGATTACACCATCTCAATCTTTAACATCTATCTTTCTTTCTGATTTCATTTATGTCCCCAGCCCTCCTCCCTCTATCATTCTCACATGTAGCTTCATTCAGTGTTTTAACATGATTGCATTACAGTTAGGTAGTATTGTGCTGTCCATTTCTGAGTTTCTGTATTCAGTCCTGTTGCACAGTCTGTAACAAATTATATTTTTGCACATTTTATGTTCAAAATTATAAATTCAGCATGACTTTCTATATATTTGCATTTTAGCACATGTAGGCAGTAAAAAGTGGAGTTATATACCAAAAAATGCAATTCAATAGTACTGGCAATTACACTAGAAGGCCCCATAGGCCAGTGTTAGAACCTAGTGGCTGCCCTCTCCCCTCAGGAGGAAGAAGCAAAGAGAGAATGTCAAACCCCATACCTGCTCCCCAGAGGGAAGGGCCAATGTTCCCTGAAATACAGGGCCATCCTGGCGCACTGGAGTCCCCATGTGGGGGTAATTATACATTGGTCCCCACAAAATAAACAAAAGATATTAGCCCTAGTAGACACAGGAATGGAATGCACCCTCATACATGGAATCCCTAGTAATTCACTGAATCACTGACATGCACCCCTATCCATTAAAAAAAACTTGTCTCCTTCAAGTAGGGAAAGCCCTTCCATCCCACAGGTGGATGTACATTTCCTCAATAACTGAAAATATCCTAGCAGTAGACACTGTCTTAGGGGCTGCCTTAGATACCACTATAAGAGAATTTTGCCCAAGAGTGAGAGTTGTGAAGATGGTCCTGCAGGGGTATGACAGGTGGGGAACTTGCCCTACTATGGCCACTGAGAATGGTGGCTATTAAACAATATCACCTGCCCGAAGGCACAAGGAGATATCTGCAACTAACTTGAAACTGGAAAAGTTGCAAATTATCCAACAACAAAGAGTCCTTTCTGTAGCCCAGTTCAGCTGTGGGCAAGTAAGTGTCCAATCCCAAAAGGCAGGGCTGTGGCAATGTTTCCCTGGCTGACTGTTAACACTATTAACATAGAGGGGGAGGGCCCTCCTGTGGGGAGGAAAGCTCTGGTATCCTCAGCCAGGGAGAGTCCCTGCTGTGGCAGAGGTCATTGCCTGAGGAGAAACCAACACTAGCCTCATGTTAACAGAAGGGCCAAATAGCCCATACTGTGTTCCAAACAAGTTCTTAGCTTTTCCCTGCTGGCTTATGCTGACTTTGTCTGCTAACTGGTCATGATAATACTTGGAATACCACTGAAAATAACTTTTAAGCCTGGACCCACCACTTGTGGCAGACACACGCAACCAACTGTTGGTTTGTTGCCACTTAGCTTTGGAGGTGCCCTCTGTTGGGTCTTCCTGCTTCAAGGTTGTGATTGGGAGGCTGTCCAGGGCTGTATAGGAACAACAGAAGGAAATGTCAACCTTAAACAGCACTGACAACACAGATGATATCGTCAACTCAAGGGAAGTCGGTGCTACACACCCCAAGGCACAAACTAACCTTTTCCAGCAAAGCCTGGGAAGGAGAAGCCATTGGAAAGGCACATAATGGACCAAAAGATACCACCTTCTTTGCCAGTGGGTCCCATGCCCAATTATGGGATGGCTTTATTTGACTAACTTCTGCCACACAGATACTATCATAACTTGCCTGTGTTTGGAACAAAGAAATTACACAGAAGACCAAGAACCAAATAATACCGGATATCTGGCTATATGACTGCTGAAAAATGCTCCCATACCATTGTCCTAAATAGGAGTGACTGATTTGCTACCAACTGGAGGAGCTTATGCCCCAGTATCTTTGGGATTTCCCCAATGGTGCACAATGGCCAGGTGGCACAAACATGTGTGGCCACCTCCCAGGTGGATAAAGAGATTGTACTCTTGGCTTCCCCTGGATTCACTTAAGGATATCAGACATAATCCCAGTTAAATGCACCTATTTGGAGAGGGAAATGAAACAGGTCTGTATTCTCTTGGTGGCTCTATTCTGTTTTAGTTCTCCAAGGAGCTGATATTGACAACACACTCAAGATAGAAGCCTTCTGAAATTCTGTATCCATGACTCTCAAGGATACTGAGCACAGCCTCTCCACACTGTATCAAGAAACCGCAGCTAAGGGGAAAGTGTTACTGCAGAATCACTTGGGCCTATACTCTCACTATAACATAAGGGGGAACATGCACCTTATTAAAAACTGATTGCTGTGTGTCTACATTCCAGATAAGAAAGCCTAAGTAGATAAGTCCACAACTCACTTGAAGAAATAATTGCAACTCATAAATCAAATGGTGGTCACAAATAAAGGCTTGGTTTGCAGCGCGAGGTAGCTGGTGGAAAGCACTGTTGATGAGCCTTCCAGGTATTATGGAACTTGTATTTATCTTATGCACATATGTATATTGTTGGTGAGTACTCTAAAAATGGAAAAACACTCTTACAAACTATTCCCCCACCCCTCACAGGGCCCAAGGACTCTTGCAAAGGAGGGGCATGTGAGATTGTAAGGGCTGGTCAGAAGGATGAACTGTATGATACATACAGCATCTCCTACCTTAACCAAGGATTGACCTTGCCCCTGCCCCCTCCTCAGGCATCCCTCCCTGTAATTAATTCCCTGGGAAGATGCCACTTTCTCACAAGGTTAATCTAAAAATCACATCACTGATTTTAAATTTTTGAATTCCGGGACTGGAAATAAACCTGCAAGCTCAATGTTAGCCTCTCCATCTGAGAGAGGTGCAGTGAACCTATATTAACAGTTTTTTGCAGTCAATGGTGCTATACCAGGTTGTTTTGTTTTTTTGAGCCTGATTTTTACACAGGTGACTATAATACAGCCTTTAGAATTAAAGCTTTAGGAAAGAAGAGGTCATACTGTTTTTTGCTCTGGCTTTTCCCCTTTATTTTGCATCTCTGTCTCAAATGGGAACCAGCAGCTTCCCAAGTCCATGACCGGTCTCCGTGCCTGAGCCCATCCAGAGAAATGCAGCATCCAGCCTGGGATGTAGCACAAAGATCAGCTTTTGTCTTTTAACTGAGAAGTATAAACCATTTACATGTATTGGGATCACTGCCCTATTTAGAATTTTTCTTCCCATCTTACTGTGTGCTTTCTATTTGAATTGACTTTTTCTATTCTCACTTTTTTCTTTCTTTAGGATTTTCTTTATTCTCTTTCCCCACTCCCAACCATAGACCGTGGTTTTCAATGATTTAAATTTCTAGGAAGTTTTTATCGTCTCACTGATTATTCTGGGCGGTGTAGTGAAATCCTAGACATTTTGCAATGTGAACGACAATCTCTTACAGCAAAATAATCACTTGCATCCTGAACGATTTTTGAAAGTCCTGCCAGATATTCATATTAATTAAAAATTCTTATAATTTTCTAATCCTAGAACCTAACCCCATGTCACACATGAAGTCAAAGTATTTTTTACATGGATTTAATATATGCTGACATTTCTAGGGATGCAACTAATATAAACTGGGGAAAGAGACATTGTTTTGTATAGTACTTATGAAGAAATTTCATTGCAGATGGCATACCACTGGTGGCATCAGCCTGCAGTTGTTAGCTGTCACATTTTATGGTAACTCTGGGTATACGTACAAGCACCTAATTTATTGCTTTTTGTTAGTGGACTATCTCTAGCATTTATATATTTTATATGTAATATAAAAACATTTCATATCAGTTTTATTATACTTATTTCCTTTTAGTTCTTTAAATAAGAGTTAGGACAATATATGATTTTTTGGAAAGTATGTGTGTTGGTAGATTATATTATCTATAAATTTCATTTCAGGATAGTTAAGGAAAGGAATATTATAAAAATACATGTAATGAGAAACAGACCATTAGGGCTTGTTCTAGTTTGCCAGCTGCCGGAATGCAATATACCAGAGACGGGATGGTTTTTAAAAAAGGGGAATTTAGTAAGTTGCTAGTTTGCAGTTCTAAGGCCGAGAAAATGTCCAATTAAAACAAGTCTATAGAAATGTCCAGTCAAAGGCATCCAGGGAAAGATACCTTGGTTCAAGAAGTCCAGTGAAGTTCAGGGTCTCTCTCTTGGCTGGAAGGGCACATGGCGAACATGGGGTCATCTGCTAGCTTTCTCTCCTGGCTTCTGGTTTCATGAAGCTTCCCGGGAGGCGTTTTCCTTCTTCATTTTCAAAGGTCGCTGGCTCGTGGACTCTCTGCTTCGTGGTGCTGCAGCATTCTCTGCACTCTCTGAATCCCCTTCTTTCTCCAAAATGTTTCCTCTTTTATAGGACTCCAGAAACTTATCAACACTCACTCAAATGGGTGGCGACATGTCGTCACCTAATCCACCTTAACAACCACTCTTGATTAAATCACATCTCCAGGGAGATGATCTGATTACAGTTTCAAACATACAGTATTGAATAGGAATTATTCTACCTTTATGAAATGGGATTTTGATTGAAACATGTCTTTCCTAGGGGGCATACATCCTTTCAAACCAGCACAGGGCTCATGTTTGAAAATTCAATCTTATAAATACTAGTTATCTATTTCCAGGTAACAAATTATCCCAGAACTAGTGGTTTAAAACAATGGTTAACATTTATTATCTCTTACAGTTTCCCTGAGTTAGGAATTAGGGATCAGCTTGACCAGGCAATTATACCTCAGGTTCTCTCTTGAGAATGGGGCTGGGGCTGCGGTCAACTGAAGGCCTGACGGGGGCTTCCTTACATGATTGGCAAGATTTTAAGTGTTTTTTGGGTGCATGATCTGGGAATGAAACCTGGTCTCCCGCATGGAAGGGGGCATTCTACCTCTGAACCACACGTGCACCTTCATAATTGGGAAGTTAAAGCTCGCTGATGGAAGGAGGCTTTGGCTCCACTTTGCGTGGACTGCTGCACGTGATCAATTTGGTTCTTGCTCCGTTAGGTTCCTGGCTCCTGTGGACATAGCAGTTTGAGGGTCCTCAGTCACGGCAGATGGCTTCCTCCAGAGAGACTGCTCCAAGTGAGGAGGGCAGAAGCCACGGTGGCCTTTGTGACCTAGGAGTGAACGTCACAGTCACTTCCTCTGCACGCTTTGCGTCATACACAGCTGCCCTGATTCAGCGTGTGAGGAGTACTCAAAAGCATAAATGAGGAGGTGAGGGTCAGTGGGGGCACTCCTGGAGACTCTCTATCACACCATGGATGATTGATGGTTATAAATTTATGTCCATCCTTTTAGTGGTTTCTCTAAATTTTTAAATGTGTGTATCTTTAAAAGTAATAATTCTACTTTCCTCCTGAGCAATATATGTGGACCTTAGAATGCTTTAATTCCAATTGCCCCTTCCTGGATTTTATATTATCATCAAGTATTTTATTTTCACCTTGTTTTTATACCTTCCAAAGTGATTATAATTGTTATTTAATACGTTCAAGGCTTGTGTGGATTTAACCATATATTACCAATGTCTTTGTCTTCCAGTTCTTCCTTCTGGTTTTAATTTCCTTCTTTAAGAAATATGTCCTTCAGATGAGTAAAACATATGGATTAAAAATAAACAATAGGGGGACCAAATGGTAAAATTAAAAAATACATATATTGGATAGATGGAAATACTAGTGATCAGTGAGAAGGAGGGGTAAGGGGTAAGGGGTAAGGGGTATGGTATGTATAAGTTTCTTCTTTTTTCTTTTTATTTCTTTTTCTGCAGTGATGCAAACATTCTAAGAAATGATCACGGTGATGAATATACAACTATGTGATGATATTGTGAGCCACTGATTGTACACCATGTATAGAATGTTTGTATGTTAAGAATGTATGTGCTTGTATGTTGCTGTTATCGATAAAAATTTAAAAAAAATAAGTACGTCCTTTATTCTTTCAGGGTAAGTCTGTTTTTCGGTAATCACAGTTGTTTGATATTTTCTTCATTTTACCTTTACCCCTAAATGATAATTTATCTGTGCATAAAATCTTAGTTTCACACTTGTTCCTCAGCATTTTAAGGCTAACAGTCCATTGTTTTTGCTGTTCTGGCCAGAATTTTGTATTAGACTAATTGCTATTATTTCATAAGAAATTTCCTATTTTATACTTGCTTCTCCCAGTTGCCCTGGGGTTCTATCAGTTCTGGAGAATTTTATATTAATTTTCTCCTTTGGTTGGTTCCTGTACTCCACAAATTGTAAAACTGAATCTTAAATCCCCTGAGTGCTGGTCCACAGTTAGGAATTCTGAGGGATTTATTATTTATCTATTCCTTTATTTATTTACATCTACATCCCACCTCGAGGAGCTCAGGGGCTGAGAGAAAAGTTTCATTGTTCCTTCCCAGGACAGGTGTATTTTTCGTATTCTGCGCTTTTACATTTTTACTGAGCAAGTAGTTCTTCAAAATTCTCAGTTTTAAAAAGGGTGGGGAGAAGGTGTTCCCATTTAGGCCACTTGGTGAAGAAGGTCCAAGGCCTTGTCTCTTGACTTCTAGTGGCCTTTAAAGGCACTTAACCAGACCTACAACCTCCTCTCTTGGCTCCTCAGTCCTGATATCATCTCAAACTCATTGCTGGGTGATTTAGTTTCCTGTTCATTTTTTGGCCCCTGCAGATTTCTCTTATTTTTCTGAGAGCTCAGCTACAAACTTAAAAGAATGCTTGCAATGAGTTGGCAGCATTTCCAGGTGTTTTATTCTCAGGTTTGTGCCTGCTACCATGCCTCACATCCTTTCTTTGCACAGGTCACAATATTTTCGATTAGGATTTGCTTTCTTTTACACCATTCATATCCTTCTGAAACTACAACCCTATACTAACCTTGATTTAACTCGGTTATTTCTCAATTCTCCCCAGTCACACATTAACAGACTGTTTCTTAGGTTGGGTCAAATCTGCAGATGACCTAAACTGAGGCTCTTTATTTTCAAGGAGAGAAAATCATCAGCTTTGAGCGCATCCTTAAATATAACTGTATTTAAGAATATTTAAAATTATAAAAGTAGCAAATATTCTTTGTTTAAAAATAGCAAACCCTCATTTTAAAAGTAAGGAAACTAATTGGAATCCCGAGGAGGGAAATATGTTGACATATTTATTGAAAGAAAGCAGGTTGAAAAATCGTTTATTAAAACCCCTCTATAAATCCCCTCTATCACCCATGCTTTCTTGGCTTGAAAGGGTTCTGGCATTTTCTTTCTGCTGTATGGGGTTGCTGCACCAGTTGACTAAGCAATTTAAAATTTAGAGGTTGGGGAATCGGAAAGAAAGTTGCTCCAATGCCGATAATGACATTTGGCTTTTGATGGGACCTGCAAAATAAGAAAAAATATACGGCCATCGGCAGCTGGACCTATCAATAAAGCTTGTGAACTTGAAACGCGAGGAACCTGCTACCTGCCGAGACCGAGGCTGCCTCTGGAAACCAGGAACCAATACCGCATCTACAAGGTTGGTCTTGGAGCTTGGAGAAGGGAGAGCAATAGGTTGTAAAGAAGGATTCGGCGAGCAGGCAGCAACGGAACAGCCAACCCGGAGGGCAGGGAGAACGCTCCGGGACAGGCCGCGAGGTGCGCCTGCGCAAACCGCGCAGCGGACTGGGGGGGCGGAGCATGGGGGCAGTCAATGAGCCTGCGCAAACGGCGCGGCGAAGTGGGGGAGGGCGGTCCGTGTGTGTCTGTGTTGTTGTTCGGCGGCAGCGGCGGCGGCGGTAAGATGGCTGCCCACGGGGGCTCCGCGGCGTCCTCGGCGCTGAAGGGGTTAATTCAGCAGTTCACGGCCATCACCGGTAAGAGACGCGGTTACCGGAAGGTGAAGAGTGGGGTCCGGAGTGGGCGTCGCGTCTGCCCCGTGCTTTCCCCTACCTTCCAGCATTCCTCCCTCGGGCTTTACTCACAGCTACTGTCCTCCCTCTTGAGGAAGAGGCGACGTCGGTGGGGTCTCCGGGTTAGGCGGGAGACAGACGCCCCCTTTTACTCCCCTTCTCGTTCCCCGTACCCTTGTTCTCGGTCTCCTTGCAGTGTGGAGGGAGACCTCTAATCTATTGCCAGCCCAGTCCAGGCGAATGGGCCGAACTCATCCGCCCCCGCCGGCCCGGGGACCTGGGGGCGGGAGGAGTGGGGGGCCGCACCCGGGCCACCGCCCTCCTCCTCCTTCATCATCTCTTGTCTGTGCAGGCTTCGGATAGAGTGCATCACCTCACCTCCTTTCTCCTTTCTTCCCGGGCCGGGTCATTGGCTCCCCCGTCCCTGGCCTGCCCTTCCCCTTTCTGGGCCCCTCGGAGCCATCGCCATGGCCCTGGTGTGTTCGGGCCCTCCCGCCTTAACGGCGATGCTGGTGGGTTCGGCAGCGCCTTTCCAGATCCCCAGGGATAGGCCGCCAGAAAGAGGGCTGCTGAGGAGTACCTTAGGGCCTGGGGTTTTAAGAGAAGAGTGAGGGGGGAATCCCCCTCTCTCCAAACTGGATTCTGGAGGCCTGGACGGATACTGGGAGGCGTTTCCCACCTCCCCATAATAAAATCATAAAGACCCGAGTAGATGGCGCCGGGGCCTCCTGCTGCTAAAATAGGGATGGCGGCGGAAACTTCTCGGAGAGGGAACCTGTTTCTGGGTGTCAGTATCCCCAAACCCAAGGCCCAGGATTTCCTTTTTTTTTCTTTGGACCCCTGTGAAGGGCACACGAGATCTTCTTTCAGTCTGGAGAAAAGGCCCTGTGCCATTCTGTGAATTCCCTGTCTTGTTTCTCTCTGATGGTGCTGAACTTTTTTTGCATGAGTTATTAGAGGGCGGAGCAAATGATGAAGTTCTCTGTGGAGTGATTTGAGAGAAGAGTAGTCCATGTGCCTGAGTGTAATTTTGCCGTTCTCGTTTGTTATTTTAGAAGGAGGTCAGAATGTTAGTTCTTTCCTTTAGTAGTTATATATTTAATCTAGTCATTTGTTAGATGCAGAGAATATTTAATGCCCTCAGAGTTTATCACGCAAGATCTGGTTAGATAAAATTTTGTCTTAACCATTACAGATTGTGTGGAAGTTACCGTTTTATAATTAAAACTAGTTTTATTTTTTACTCTGTGGTTGAAACTAGATGTTCGATGCATTATCTAGCTTGTGGGCGTGAAACACCACGTCAGTGTTGGTAAAGTAAAATTTGTAATGGCGTTGAGGTGGGGAATGGGATAATATTTTTCATAATTTTTTTTTAATCTTTTGCGATATATTGAAATGTTATGCATTTCCCAGTATCTAACTAAATCGTTGTTATGGGGAATCTTCGAAAACTATTGTGTATGTAAGTTAACATTGCTGCATATGTTTATATAGAAAAATCCTTGTAGAGAATCAGATATAGAAGTGAATATCCATTATTAATCTTTCCTTTAGAATGTCTAGTGATTTAATTTAAAATCCCACTTATTTAATTTCAGTCTATGTTAACCCCTTCAGAAATTCAGATTGCCTTAACCTCACGTTGTCTTCTGATTCAACATTTTTGTTAGAGGTAGACAGAAATCAAAGTGTGCCAAGTTGACTGAGTTTAGCTTTTCTGTTTCTGTCAGTCTTCATTGCTTGTTTCTTGGTCATAGGCCTTTCTATTCCTGAATCAAATTGGAGTCCCTCAGTAGACAGTGGTTATATGGAAATCTACAAAAGGGAAAATATCTTAGATTGTTCTTAATGTGTTGTGAATTTCTATTAATAATTTTGGGGATTCTTTTTATAAGATAATGATTAACCATTAGAAACACAGGATTGAACCTATTCAGCCTTTTTTCCACGTATTTTACAAATACATTTTGGTGTTATCTCTCCTGGTATATATTTGAAATTGTTGTGTTTATGATATAAAGGTATTTTTTTCATTGCTGTATGAATCAGACTGATCTTAAGCACTTATGCTCTGATTTCAAAAAGATTTTTTTTATATTTGGAAGCTCATTAATTTTATAAAAACACCGCATCTTCAAAAATGCTATCAATCTACCAATATGGCATTTAGAAATAGAAGAGAAAATTTTAAGATTTCTTGTAAAGTCTTATTTCTTACTAAATAGAACAAATTTCTATAATACTTGAGTTTGAAATAATGAATCTGATTTAAGAAAATTATTAAAAAGATATCATGACACATGAAATAATTTTGAAAAAAGGGGGGGAAAACTAAACCTCCACTGTCACAACAGCAGTATTATTTATTTTATGTTATGTTCCAATTCTTTTTCATATACTTATGTCTGTATTCTGGATCCTGTTGTACATAATTTAGAATTCTGAATTTTTTCAGTTAGTATTACATCATAAACATTTTTTCCATGATTAGTCTTTAATCGAGTAGTTAACAAAACGTTGTTCTCTGAATCACATTGAAAAGCTATCTACCTCTACCATTGATGCCTTCAAAGTCATTTAAACCTACATAAGAAGATCAGTCCTGTTACTTTATAGTAATTTATTTTATGATATTATTCCACTTGATATCTCTTGATATTCATAATACATGACTTTGAATGACTTGACTTCTTTCAGAAGTCATGTCAGTTCTCAAAACACGAAGAAAGAATGTGCTGCTGGATCTGAAGGTAATTCCAAAGCAACAGTTTTAAAAATATTTTTTAACCATGACAGTATCCCATTAACACAAACTTGGGCTGACACCCAGCCATATATACAAGATGCACAAATGGGGCAAAGAATTTATGAGGTTAAGGTACGTAGACCCCTAAAAAATAGGTAAAAATAAGCAATCAGAAGGTAAAGAGGGAATCTGAAGGAATAGAAAATGGACATGGAGATGAGTGCAACAGGTTGCTCGTTTAGAACTCCATAGGGCTTTGTGCATTTTAGGCATTCACATACTTCATGAAGTTATAGAACCTCAGTTGTAGAAGTGACCTTTTACTGAAACTGTTGAATGAATGCATATTCATTATAAAAATCAGAAATTGATGTGTGTAGTACTTTTTTTGTGATGAGTTTCAATTCTTTTATATTCTTTTTTATAATTATGTTTCTCTTGGATTAGTATTAACATATGTTTAAGTTCTCTGTGTCAGGAAAGGAGGTCCCAAGTGTTTTAGATATCAAAAGATAAGTCTTTGGAATTTTGAGATTTCAAAAGATTATAATTGTTTGAGCAGAAATGATGTCTGTCTTCACAGTGCTTAAAGTTTTGTGGGAATACAGACGTGTATACAGGCAGTGTAATACAATGGAAGAATGGTAAAGAAGTATTTGGGTACCACAAAAGAGGGAGATCAAGAAAGGCTTTCCAGAAACAGTAATTTCTTAGCTAAAATCTAGAGGATAATTTATCTGGGAAGCTATGTTTCTGGTAAGAGCAACATCTGTACAGGCCTGGGAAAGGGACAGACACATACCGGGAAGAGAAAGAAAAGGAGTGACATAGATTTAAGGGATTGATGATAACTTCAGATGAATAAAGCATAGTTTATGGGAGATGTACTTAAAGGAGCTGAAGGAGATAAGCAGGGGCCACACCAGGGAAGGGTCTTGTTAAGAAATCTGGACTTTATTCTGAGAGTAGTAGGGAGTTTTAATTAGGGGAGTGACAAATCTGATATGCATTTTTTAGAACAGATTGCATGGCTATAGTGGAGAAGAGGTAAGCTGAAGAGATGAGTAGACAACTTGTATTAATCCAAGAAAGAATCAGTGTCCTGAAATAAGTAGTGGCAGAGAACTGGACTCTGAAAGTCATGGGAATAAGTTATAGGAGTTAGAATGAAGTCTTAAGATTCTGTTTTGGACATCTAGGTATATAATGGTGCTACTGAGGAAGGTATGGGATAGTAGATGTTTGGGGAGAAGATGAGTAGTTCAATTTTGGGTAAGTTAATTTGCTGCTAATGGGATTTCTAAAGGCAGCACTTGAATAAACAAATGAATATTTGGGTCTAGAAAGATTGGTGAGATCTGGAGAGTCATACTGATGGCGATTGAAGCTATAAAATTGTCTGACATTTTGTAGCAGAGAGTACAGTGTGGAAAGAGTCCTAAGGACACAAAGTTGAAGGAGTATCAATATCTGAGATATTGATCTGAGTGCAAAAGAAGAAAGTACAGAGAAGACTAAGAAGAAACCAAAGATGTAGAAGGAAAACCAGGCGTGTGATGGCACCTCAAACAATAGCAGTTTAGTGATACTTAGGTAGGCACAATAGGAAATCAGAAATCACTGAATATTCATAGTTTTTTTTTTAAGGGCTAGAAGATTCTTATAATCCATCTTGACCCATGCCTGAGACACACAAGTAAAAAACTGGAGCCCCAGAGAAGTAAAGTAAAAAACTGGAGCCCCAGAGAAGCAAAGTGACTTATATATGCTTTTCAAATTTATTTGTAGGAAAGGACCTTAAAAAAAAATTTCAATCTGCATGGACCAATCCTTTTGTAAAATACAGTAAAATTTAATTACTTGAAAAATGAAATAAAAATAAAAAGCCATTACAAAATATAAGCCCAAATTCTTTAAAAAAAACAAAATTCCAATCTGCATGGACCAATCCTTTTGTAAAATACAGTAAAGTTTAATTACTTGAAAAATGAAAAAGTAAAAGCCTTTACAAAATAAGAGCCCAAATTCTTTTAAGCAATTGAGATACAATTTACAGACAGTAAGATTTACTCTTCTTGGTGTAGGTATGAGTTTTAAGTGCATATGATCATGTAAACCAGAATCAAGATCCAGAATAGTTCCATCACCCTCAGAAAATCCGTCCTGCCAGAGAAGTGTTTATGTGTTGACATAGAAGTGTTCTAGATTGCTAGCTGCCGGAATTTCAATATACCAGAAATGAATGACTTTTAAAAAGGGGAATTGAATAAGTTGCTAGTGTACAGTTCTAAAGCTGAGAAAATGTCTTAATTAAACAAGTCTATAGAAATGTCCAATCACAGGCATCCAGGGGAAGATACCTTGATTTAAGAAGGCTGATGAACTTTAGGGTCTCTCTCAGGTGGTTAGGCACATGGCAAACAAAGTGTCATCTGCTAGCTTTCGTTCCTGTCTTCCTGTTTCATGAAGCTCCCCAGGAGGCGTTTTCCTTCTTCATCTCCAAAGGTTGCTGGCTGATAGACTCTCTACTTCTCATGGCTATGTCATTCTCTGCTGTCTCAGAAGTCTCTCTGAATCCCTCATTCTCCAAAATGTTTCCTCTTTTTATAGGACTCCAGAAACTAATCAAGACCTGCCCAAATGGGTGGAGACACGCCTCCCCCAATCCAGCTTAACGACCACTCTTGATTGGGTTACATCTCCAGGGAGATGATCTAATTACAGATTCAAACATACAGTATTGAATAGGGATTATTCTGCCTTTAAAAAATGGGATTTTGATTAAAACTTGGTTTTTCTAGGGTACATACATCATTTCAGACCAGCACAGGAAGGCCTCCATTAATAGTTTTTAAGGAAAAAAAAAAGTAGATAATAGGAGAGGAATAGCGTAATTCACTTGTAAAAACCTAGTGAATTGGGACTTTTTCTTTTGGCTAAAGTTTCAAAGCTGAGAAGAGAAGGTGATACACATCTACCCATTCTAAAACGAGGCACTAGATTGAGCCATGTAGGACTTCTAAAAAGACAGCAAAACCAAACCAATAACTCCTACCCTTTCCCAGTGATAAATAAGACAAAAGTCACTCCAAAAGAGTTCCTTGGATATAACAGTAGCACCAGAGTATCTGTCTTCCCAGCTCCCCTGTGGTAAAAGGACCGTGCCTCCCTTGAAGGACAGGTGCCAAAGTATTTGCTCTAGTTACAGTTATCTCTAGATTGCTCACTTTTGAGTTTATATTTGTATTGTTTTTGTTTTTTATGTTTTTACATGGAAAAATTATTCAACTTTTTATACTAAGCATATATTACATTACATTTAGCACGTGAGTAAAGCCATATTTATTTAATTTCTATTTTGAAAAAACAAATGGTGAAGCCATGGTCAGGTGGGCTCCTGCAGTGGAGCAGACCCCATATTCTCTTCTTAGTCCTTTGGCTCTTGATAATGTGGTTCATTCCACAGAAAATTTCCTTTCAAATGTTTAGCCTGTGGCAATAAGATATTTTTTTTAGCTTTTAATATCCATCTGAGAATTGACCATTTGCTTTTACAGAGTACTACCAGGAAACAAAGGAAACAAAAACACACGTTAATTGTTCAAACAGTATGAATCTTCTTTCCCTTGGTAGAGGAGTCAGAACTTTGCGGGGTAGAGAAGTGGGGTCAGAAGATAGATTTTTGTTTTGCCAGTGACCAGGCTCACTGTATGTCCTTAAGAAGCCCTCAATCTCTTGAGGCTTCATTTTCTACTCATGTAAAGTGACCAGATTATAAGATATGCTCCAGACCTCCTATGGATCAGGATATCTTTCTGTTGTGGGAAGACCCCAATCTAGGTTGATAATCAGAACATCTGTGTTCTATTCCTTTCTATTCCACCAAGGAGCACTATGATGCCAAGTAAAGCAAAGGATTTAAATTCTTTGAGCTTCAGTTTCCTTATCTTAAAAAAGTAAAATGTCCTTAAAAAAGGAAAAAAGTCCCTCCTGCTCCTTTGTAGCTGTCCCCTTCCCCCACTGAGGCCTAATTTTTTGTTGTTTTCATTTTGCCTTTTCCAGGATTTCATGCAAATGGAATTATGTAATATGTAGGCCTTTGGGTCTGCATTTGAGATTCATCCATGTTGTTTTATCATTAGTTCTTCCCTTTTTATTGGCCAGTAGTCTATCATTGTAAACTATAGTTTGCTTATCCATTTTTCAAATGAAGGACACTTGTGCTGATTCTAGTTTTTAGAGATTACTAAAAAAGCTGCTGAAATATTTGTGTACAGGTGTATGAATATAGGTTTTCATTTCCTTTGGATAAATACTTAGAAGGGGAATTAGGTTATTGAATCATATGATAGGTTTATGTTTAATTTTATAAGAAATGACCAATTTTCCAAAGTAGCTATAACATTTTGCGTTCTCATGAGCAGTGTTTGAGAGTTGCAGTTACTCTGCACTCTTGGCAGCACTAAAGCCTTTCTAAAAGGTGTATAATGGTATCTTATTTTGGTTTAAACTTACATTCCCCTAATGACTAATGATATTGGATATTTTTCACATAATTTTCCATCCAAAAAAATTCTCTCAAACCCCAATTTTCATTACTAGATTTAATAGACATAAAATTACTCTTTCAAATTGCTAAAAAATTTCCTAAATGTTTATACTGGAATTTCTGTTTTTTTCTTGTCAAGGACCAGTAATAGAGAATGGATGTCAGGACCACACTTCGGGTAGTACTGGTCTAGGTAGTGACAGAATAGGGTCTAGAAGAACCCTGGTGTTTTTTTTACTTCCAGACATTTCAGGTATCCCAGTACCATATCACTACTTCCCCCACTATAGTTTCTTTTTGTTAATTCAACAAATATTAGTTTGTTAATCTACCCACTGATTTATTCCTTTTATGCCCCTTGTATTTACTACATTTAGTTTTCTCTGTGTAAATTTTTTTTTTTAATGTTTTCTGTTGTTGAATGCTTAAAAAACTACAGGATAGGAAACTTGAGGAGGTTAAAAATTCACCTTCCTCTCAGCCATCTCCTGCTCTCATTTCCTCTGATGTGTAGTATGGCTTACTTTGATATCATTCCTAGGGAATATGAAGAACTAAAAAGTAAACTTCGTGTCCCTACATTTCTATGTTCCTTATCTTTGAGGCCGAAGAGGTCTATAGAGGTTTTTTTTTTTTTTTTAATCTCTGACTCCTATGCTTGGTTCCATGATTGTTGTGTAGAGACTATCTTTTTGGCACTGAAAGTAGTGTAGAGAATTGACATACAGGACTCTTAAAGTTTAGGATATCTCTTTATTCTTCCTTCCAGTTGTGGTGGAGATATGAACTACATCATAGGCTTTTGAGCTATTTCCTATTTCAGGTTACTAATGGAGAAGAGGATGTAAACAAGGCAACAGCAGCAAGGAAATGGCCATTCATGATTGTGTGCCATAAGCTCGGTTATGGAATGTCCTTTGGTGCCATTAGCAGGCTTAATGGAGATGGAAGGAAGAAGTAGTAAGGGATAAAGAAAAACAATGTATATGGTGAGAAAATAAAATGGAGTCCTGCCATAAATTATAGATTCCTAAGTTATATTAAGATATCCTGGTGCTGTCTATGTATTGGGACTTCAGAAAAAGCCCATTTTAAACAAGTTTTGCAGGTAGTTTAAATTTTCAAATTTGTTTCATTAGTATCTTAAGAAAAAATATGCTCTTTATTCTAAATATAGTAAAATAGAAGACCAAATTCTTCTTAGCTAACCCATAAAAATTTACCTTTTTATATTTAGGTAAGACTTGTAACATGACTCAGTGTGTATTACTGTTCCTTTCTTTTATATCAGTTAGCCCTCCTTTCCCTCTTCTCTCTGAGTTAACTTTCACTTCTTCATATTGCTCTGTCTAGCAAAATGGAAGTGTTATTTGCATTTTGAGTAGGATAGTTTTTTATATAGGACTGTAAAACGTTCAGCACTTGTATTGGTTTCCTGTGACTGTTGTAAGAAATTACCAGAAATTGTCTAGCTTAAAACAAGACACATTACATTCATTTTCTCACAGATCTGGAGGCCAGAAGTCTGATTTCATTGGGCCTAAATCTGTGTATTGATAGGACACATTCCCTCCACAAGCTGTAGAGGAGAAACTGTTCCTTGCCTCTTCCATTTTCTGGAGACTGCCAGCATTCCTTGGCTTCTGACTGCATCACCCCGATCATCATGCTGGAAGTCTTCAAATCTCACTTTGCTTCGTCTTCAGGTTGCCAACTCTGTGTTTCTATGGTCAAATCTCCCTCTTCCTCCCTTTTATGAGTACATGTGATTGCATTTAGGGCTACCCAGATCATCCAGAATAATCTCCCCATCTCAAGATGCTTAATTTGTCTGCAAAGACCCTCCCTACCTTTTTTTTTGGCCATGTAAGCTAGCATGCACAGGTCCGGCGATTAGGACCTGGCTGTTTGTGGGGTGGGGGGAGCATTTTTTTAGCCTACCACAACATGCCTCACTCTTATCCATTAAGTGTCAGTAGTGTCCCTCAACCTCCAGTCATGAAACTCCAAAATTAGTGTCTTGCATTACTAAACGCCCCCAATACTTTCTGGCATTAAAGAGCCACTGAAACATTTAATTACATTTCAGTTATCTTCTGTTTCTAAAATGATACCCTAAGTGATATACTAAGGATAGCTGATAACACAAGCACAGGTTAAGATATTTTGGCTTTATTTAAGAAAGTGAATGGAATACTTTGCTTCTTGGGCCCCCTTTCTCACACTTTGTTCATTCTTGTCAGCATTTAACATGTCCTTCCTTTAAAAAATCTTTTGTGTAGAGACGTTCTTTTTTTTTTAATTGTGAAATATAGCATATATATAAAACAGTAAATTTCAAAACACATTGTAACAAGTAGTTATAGAACAAATTTCAGAGTTTAGTGTAGGATACTGTTCCACAGTTTTAGGTTTTTACTTCTAGCTGTGCCAAGACACTGGAGACTAAAAGAAATATCAATATAATGATTCATTTGTTAAATCCTATCTTTGATTCATTTGTTAAATCCTATCTTCTCTGTTATAACTCCCCCTTTTCCTTTGATCTTTCTCCCAATCCTTAGTGCTATTTGGTCTACACCCATTCTAAGTTTTTCATGTTGGAAAGTGCTGTTGATAATATAGGATAGGGGGATGGAGCTGGTTGATGTTCTGGAGAGTCTGGCTACTCTGGGTTTCAGGACTTAGTTGGTCTAGGAACCCATCTGGAGGTTGTAGGTTTCTGTAATCACAGTGCATGGAACCTTTGTAGAACCTCAGATAGAGCCTTAGGTGTTCTTTATGGTTGGCAGGAATGATTTTGGTTGGGGGTTGGCAAAGTATGGTAAATAGCAATATGTAGCTGAAGCTTAAATGGGAATTACCTCCAGAATAGCCTCTCAATGCTATTTGAACTCTCTCAGCCACTGATTTCTTATACTGTTACGATTCTTTTCCCCATTTGGTCAGGCAGGCATTGTTGATCCCATGTTGCCAGGGCCAGGCTCATCCCTGGGATTCATGCCCTATGTTACCACGGGGACTTTAACTGCTGAAGGTCATATCTCGTGTCGGGGGGGGGAGGGTAATGATAAGGTCCTATATTTTCTTCTGAAAGTTGTGAAGTTTTACTATTCTTATTTAAATCTTTACTAAATCAATACTTTATTTTTGGCTGTAATATGAGTTTGGGATCCAATTTACCTTGGTCCTAGGGCCTTTTAATGATTGTAATGTCACTTTGGTAACCCTGTGTATACATGTTTGCATTTATTTCTGGAATCTATTCTGCATTCTTGCCTCTGTACTTCTACCAGTACCCCACTGTCTTAGATATTATATCTCTATAATAATTATAATCTTGAGATGTGATAGGATAAACCTTCTGCTTTATTCTTCTACTTTTAAAGTGTCTGGACTAAAAAAAAAAAGTTTTTGTGGGGGAGACGTGCATGGTCTGGGAATACGTTTCCTATTTTTAACATCTTAAATTGAAGATTCTGAAAACCTGTCTTTATTAGAGAAAAACATTCCTTTATAAATCTGGCTCTTCTGTAGCAGGTTAATAAGTGTAATAGTTGTAAATCTACTTGATACTGCAATAAACTGAACTGAACTTTTCGAAATCAAAAAGGAAAAAAAAAGATCCTAAATATACTCAGAGATCCTAAGTGGACAAAGAATTAAATGAAATCAGGAAAATGACAGATGAACATAAAGAGAATTTCAATAAAGAGATGGAAATTCTGAAAAGGAACCAAATAGAACTGAAGATTGCAGTAACAAAAATTTTAAATTCCCTAAAAGAATTCGACAGCAGATTGGAGCTGCAAAAGAATAAATTAGTGAACTTGAAGATGAGACCATTGAAATCACCCTGTCTGAGAAGCAGAAAGAAAAAAGAATAAGGAAAAGTTGACAGAGCCTGTAGAACCTATGGGACACCATCAAGCAAACCATTATATACATTATGGGAGTCCCACAAGGAGAAGCAAGAGAGAAAGGGACAGAGAAAATAGTCACAGAAATAATAGTTGAAGTCTTCTCAAACTTAGTGAAAGACATGAACATACATATCTGATAACTCCAAACAAGATAAGCCCAAGTAGACTCATGTTGTGGTGTATTATAATCAGTCTGTTGAACGCTAAAGTTGGAGAATTCTGAAAGCAGCAAGAGAGAAGCAATGTGCCATATTTATACAAGGGAGCCTCAATAAGATTAAATGCTGATTTCTCATTGGAAACCATGGAAACAAGCGACAGTAGGAAGACATTTATACGTAAGTACTAAAAGAAAAGAAAAAAAAATGTCAACAGAGAATTCTGTATCCAGTGAAACTGTGTTTTAAATATGAGGGAGAAATTAAGACATTCTCAGATAAACAAACATGGACAGATGGATGGGTAAATAGAATGATATGGTAAATGTGGCACAGTTAAAATTGATGGATCTGAGTATGGGGTAAGTGTTACATTAGATTTGTCTATGTGGGGTTTGTGTTGTTTCTGTAACTGTCCTGTAAGTTCAAGAGTATTTCAATATACAAAGTTTAAAAAAACATGTTAGTAGAGAACTGAAACAGAGCCACAGGTTTTATGAGTAAGAATATAGAAACACATGAATCTTTGAAACTGTTCATCAAATTTCCATCATTTTTTACCCCCAAGACTTTGTATTTAATTAACTAATATAAGGTAGTTGGCTGTTGATATTTGAACTCCCCACCAACCCTCAAAGAGTTACCATTGTTATTTGTGTTTTTGTTTTGAGATTTCATTTTTTAAAAAGTGTTTCTTTTTTTTTTTTTGCATGGGCAGGCACCAGGAATCGAACCCAGGTCTCCAGCATGGCAGGCGAGAACTGTGCCTGCTGAGCCACCGTGGTCCGCCGTTTCCTTTTTTTAAATATTTTTATTGACAAATCTGCACACACATGCATTCCATACATGGTGTACAATCAGTGGCTCACAGTGTCATTACATAGTTCTGTATTCATAGCCATGATCACTTTTTACAACATTCACATCATTCCAGAAAAAGAAATAAAAAGAAAAGAGAAAAAACTCATATATACCATACCCGTTACCCCTCCCTCTCATTGACCACTAGTTTTTCCATCTACCTACTTTACTCCTTATCTCCCCCTGTTATTTATTTTTTATCCATATTTTTTTACCCATTTCTCCATATCCTGAATAAAAGGGTCATCAGAAACAAGGTTTTCACAATCACACTGTCACAGTATAAAAGGTATATCATTATACATTCATCTTCAAGAATCGGGGCTACTGAAACACAGCTCAACAGATTCAGGTATTTCCCTCCACCCACTCTAATACACTGTAAACCTCTAGGATAATGCCCCAACTGTTTGAAATTTCTCAGCCATAGAAACTTTATTTTGTGTCATTTCTCTCTTCCCCCTTTTGTCAAGAAGGCTTTCTCAGTTCTTTGATATTGGGATCTGACTCATCCCAGGATTTCTGTGCCACGTTGCCAGGGAGATTTACACCCCTGGAGTCATGTCCCACGTGGAAGGGAGGGCAGTGAGTTCACCTGCCAAGTTGGCTTAGGGAGAGAGGCCACATCTGAGAAACACTAGAGGTTCTCTGGGTGTCACTCTTAGGCATAATTTTAAAGTAGGCTTAGCCTGTCCTTTGCAGGAATAAGTTTCATAGGGGTGAGCCCCAAGATGTAGGGCTTGGCCTGTTTATTTGGTTGTCTTTACCATATGTGAGAATACCAGAAATTGTCTAAATGAGGTATTTCCTCCTTTTTCTCCATTTCCCCAAGGGGACTTTGCAAATACTGCTTTATTCACTGCATAAATTTTTCTGGAATATGTTGGGGCATCATGCTAACCTGGATAAACCAACAAAATCTCACACCCTATTTAAGATTCCATGTACTTATAGTGTTCAACGAAACAGACCATCCAAGTTAAATTTGGTTATTTGCTACCCAAAATACAAATTTTGCACCAAATAAACATCTCTCCCTTGGTCTCACACAGAAATTGAAGTTTTAAGATATGGATGGTATCATCCTTTACCCTGTGTCCTGATGCCCTATCCAGATCACCTTCATTCATATCTCTACTCAAGTTGAAAAAAGTCCTCACTTTTTCAACTTTGTACAAGTTTCCTGTATGGGGTACTACTGACTTCCATAGCTTCAGAGCTCTAACTCTGAGTCTCAGGTGTCACATAAATTCCCGAAGTTTCTGGGAATGACCAGGTTATAAACAAACAGCTCAGTATCTCAGAATTTAAAAATAACAGTTATGACTCCTGAATGAATATATGTGACTGCTGTAGGAGCTTACATTCTAAGACCCTTTACAATAGGCCCAACCTGATAACCCATGTACTTGTCTTCAGTTCACCGAGTTTTTATATTGTAGTTAGAATATATGATTGAGACATGATAATATTTGTCTTATTGTTCTTTACATTTCATTCAGTATACAGTCCTTAAGGTTTGTACACCTAGTTCCATGCTTCACAACTTCATTTCTTCTTGCAGCTGCTTAGTAGTCCATTGTATGTATACACCACAGTTCCCCCTTCCACTTCTCAGTTGTTTAACCCTTAGTTCATCTCCAAGAAATTATGAATGTCAAACACTGCCACCATAAACACCAGTGTGCAAATGTCCATTCCTGTCCCCACACTCAGTTCCTCCAGGTATATACTGAGAAAAGGAATTTCAGGATCATATGGCAAACCCACCCCTAGCCTGTGGAACCACCATACTGCTCTCCAAGGGGCAGCACCTCTCAGTTTCTCTCCCAACAATGATAGGTATATTGGTTTTTTCTCACTTTCTGTAACACTTATTTCTCTCTGGTCATTTAAAAACAGTTTTAGGGGTTTATGGGTAGTTCAGTGATAGAATTTTTGTCTGCCATTGGGGAGACCCGGGTTCAGTTCCCAGCCCATGCCCTTCCCCCCAGAAACAAACAGACAAAATTTCAACTAATGGTGCTACAATAATGGGAAACTCACATGGAAAAAGAATGAAATGTGATCCCCCCCATACAGCATACAAAACAAAGTTTTTACATCATAAAATCCAACCTAAATGTGTAGACATGCCTTCACCACCATAATCTATATGAAGACATTCCCTTTTCTTCCACAAAGAATCCATGCCCTCTGCGTGTTGACATTTAGTTTTGGCATAATGCCTTTGTTGCATTCAGTGGAAGCATATTAAAATGTTACTTTTAACTATAGACCCTAGTTTGCATTGATTGTACTTTTTCCCATATACCATCTGTTTTCAACACCCTGTAATGTTGACATTCATTTGTTCTCCCTCATGCAAAAACATTTTTTTATTTGTACATTTAATCACCAACATTGTCCACTCTAGGCACTCCTAAATATACCATCTCAGTCTTTATCTTCTATCTTTCCTTATGGTTTCATAGATGCCCCAGTCCTTTTCCCTCAGTCATATTCACATTGAATTTGAATAGTGTACTTATATTATTGTGCTACAATAATTATGTGGTGGTGTGCTGTCCATTTCTGAGTTTTTACAATTAGTTCTGTGGCACAATCTGTATTCCTTCATCACCAGTTGCCCAATCTATCTCTTGATAACCTGTGTTCTTTTTTTTTTCCTTCAAAGAGAGAGTTTATTGCTACACATGTAGCAGGAGAGCAGACAGCCTAAGGGCCCAAAATCTGTCTCCCCAAGCAAAGGACATTCGAGGTTTTTAAGGATTCCAGCAAGGGGAGATGAAGTCATTTAAGGTAGTAAGTTCAAAGCAGAAAAGGCATTATTTCAATAGGAGAACATAAATTGAAAGGAGGGGAGCCAGAGCTATCTATCACTTCAGTAATAAAGATGTAAACCAAAAGAAAGAAGTAGTTACTGGCCAACTTCATTAGCATTAGGGCCTTTGCTCTACAAGAGAATGACCAGCTCTTACAATCACAAAGGTACAGGATAAGAGCTTTTTATGCTCATTTAAGATATTAAGGCAGCTGGACTACAATACAGAGATCTCAGGTATTTCCCTGTCTACTCCAACATTCCAAAAAGCAAAAAGTAATTTTTATTTAATGATTTACTCGTCAAAATCATCTCTTAAATCGTAATTTCTTGGTTACAGTTCCTCTCTGTCCTTTGACTAGTCTCTAATCTTGGGAGACATTTGGACGATGACTGCTCTGGCTACTTCCTGCTGACAAAGGGGCATTGACCCCAAGTGTTTGGGGATTGGAACTTCTTGGATTATAGTTGGATATATTTTTTAACTTCATGTTTTTTTTTCTGGAGCATTAAGGCTTCTCCTGTATTTCGGTTATGGCAGGGCTGGACTGTTCTCCTAAAGATAAATTTTAACTCTTCTAGGGGTTTGCACTGATACCTGCCTCCTGGAAATTGCTCAGTTTCCTCTCCTTCAGTATTCTCAACTACCTGTTTTCCATTATTGGTCCTGTGAAAGAGTCTAGGAGAGAAAAACTAGTTAGAGGGTGCTATTTTATTCTACTATGGTGTACCCATGGTTTTACTCCCATTAATTTGACAGAATGAAATGTTAATAAGATTTAAGGGGCGAAGGGATGAATTGATGAAACCAGTTATTATTCTTAAAGAGACCAGTGTCTCTGGATTTCAGAGCTTCCCTGGCATTGGAACAATCTGGAGGTTTCAAGACTCTGAAAAACAGACTTAATAAGTAAAATTTATAGAACACAAGATATCTTTCAGGGTTTCCAGGAACACAGGAACATTGTTGGTTGGTGTTTGTCATGTTGTGGCAGTTTGCAATATCTGGCTGAAACATGCACAAGAGTAACCTCCAGAATGACCTATTGACACTGTTTGAAATCTCTTACCCATTGAAACTCCATTTCTTTTCCCCCTTTTGGTTAGTTCATCCATGATGTCAGGGCCAGACTCATCCATGGAACTTTTATTTCACAGTGCCAGGGGCCAGTTATGTCCTGCGATGCCAGGGATGAGTTGTTTTTTGTTTTTTTTTGGCATGGACAGGCTCTGGGAATCGAACCCAGGTCTCCAGCATGGCAGGTGAGGATTCTGCCGCTGAGCTACCATTGCTCCGCCCTAACCTGTGTTCTTAACTTCAATTCTCAAAGTTTACTCATTAATGTCAGTTTGTCTTAGTGAGACCATACGGTATTTGTCCTTTTGTTTCTGGCTAATTTCACTCAGCATAATGTCAAGTTCATCCACATTGTTACATGCTTCATGGCTTTATTCTGTCTTTCAGCTGCATAATATTCCATTGTATGTATGTACCGCAGCTTGTTTAGCCACTCATCTGTTGATGGACATTTGGGCTGTTTCCATCTCTTGGCAATTGTAAATAATGCTGCTATAAACATTGGTGTGCACATGTCCATTTGTATCCTTGCCCTCATGTCCTCTGAATAGATACCTAGCAGTGGTATTGCTGGATCATATGGCAATTCTATACTTAGCTTCCTGAGGAACTGCCAAACTGCCTTCCATAGCAGTTGTACCATTTTACATTCCCACCGACAGTGAATAAGTGTGCCTGTTTCTCCACATCCTTTCCAGCACTTGTCGTTTCTGTTTTTTTTTTTTTGATAATGGCCATTCTGGTGGGTGTCAATTGATATCTCATTGTGGTTTTGATTTGCATGTTCTTAATAGCTAGTGAAATTGAGCATCTTTTCATATGTCTTTTAGCCATTTGTGTTTCCCTTTTTGAGAAGTGTCTATTCATGTCTTTTGGCTATTTTGTAATTAGATTGTGTCTCTGTTGTTAAGTTAAAGAACCTCTTTATATTCTGGATAGTAATCCCTTATCTGATAGGTGGTTTCCAAATATTGTCTCTCATCATGTAGGCTGCCTTTCTACTTTCTTGACAGAGTTCTTTGGTGTACAAAAGTGTTTAATTTTGAGGAGTTCCCATTTATCTATTTCTTTTTTTTCAGTGCTCATGCTTTGGGTGTAAGGTCTAAGAAACCGCCTCCTATTACGAGTTTTATAAGATATTTCCCTAAATTTTCTTCTAAAAGTTTTATGGTCTTAGCTCTAATGTTTAGATCTTTGATCCATTTTGAGTTAATTTTTGTATAAGATGTGAGATATTGATCTTCTTTCATTCTTTTGCATATGGATATCCAGTTCTCCAGCACAATTTATTGAAGAGGGTGCTGTGTCCCAGATGGGTTGGTTTGATCACCTTATCAAAGATCAGTTGTCCATTGATGAGAGGGTCTATATCTGAACACTCTGTTTGGTTCCATTAGTCAGTATATCTATCTTTATGCCAATACCATGCTGTTTTGACCCCTGTAGCTTCATAATATGCTTTATGTGAGACTTCCCATGTCATTCTTCTTTCTCATATTTTTAGCTATTCACGGTACCCTGCCCTTCCAAATAAATTTGGTTATTGGTTTTTCTATTTCTGCACAGTAAGTTGTTGGGATTTTTAAAAATTTATTTATTAATTAAAAAAATAAACAAAGTAAAACAACATACATAATCACTAATTCACAGTATCATCACTTAGTTGCATATTCATCATTTCTTAGAGCATTTGCATTAATTCAGAAAAAGAAATAAAAAGACAATAGAAAAAGAAATAAAACGAACACAGGAAAGAAAAAAATAAAGATTATACCTACCATACCCCTTACCTCTTGCTTTCATTGATCACTAGCATTTAAACTAAATTTATTTTAGCATTTGTTCCCCCTATTATTTATTTTTATTCCATATGTTCTACTCCTTTGTTGACAAGGTAGATAAAAGGAGCATCAGACACAAGGTTTTCACCATCACACAGCCACATTGTGACAACTGTATCATTATACAATCATCTTCAAGAAACATGGCTACTGGAACACAGCTCTACATTTTCAGGCAGTTCCCTCCAGCCTCTCCATTACATCTTGAGTAACAAGATGATATCTACTTGATGCATAAGAATAACCTCCAGGATAACCTCTCGACTGTTTGGAATCTCTCAGCCTCTTCCCCCTTTTGGTCAAGAAGGTTTTCTCAATCCCTTGATGCTGAGTCTCTGTTCATTCCAAGATCTCTGTCCCACGTTGCCAGGAAGGTCCACACCCCTGGGAGTCATGTCCCACGTAGAGAGGAGTAGGGTGGTGAGACTGCTCGTTGTGTTGGCTGGAGAGAGGGGCCACAGCTGAGCAACAAAAGATGCTCTCTTGGGGGTGACTCTTAGGCCTAAATTTTAAGTAGACTTGACCTATCCTTTGTGGGGTTAAGTTTCATATGAACAAATCCCAAGACTGGGGGCTCAGCCTATAGCTTTGGTTGTCCGCACTGCTTGTGAGAATATCAAGAATTCAACTTGGGGAAGTTGAATTTCTCCCCGTTCTCACCACTCCCCGAAGGGGGCTTTGCGGATACTTTTCCACTTACTGATCGAATCACTCTGGGATTCATCGGGGCATCACTCTGGACAAACCAGCAAAGTATCATGTCCTACCTGAGATTCCAAGTACTTATGGCATTCAATCAAACTATCTACATAAGTTATATTAGGAAATGCACTAGTCAAAATATAAATTTTGTAACTAATAAACATTTTTTGCTTTAGTCTCACACAGAAGGTGACATTTTAAACTATTAATTACCATCTGTTTTCAGTACCCTGCAATAATGACATTCCTTTGTTCTTCCTCATGCAAAAACATTTTTAAAATTGTACCTTGTACATTTTACTATTATTATACACTCTAGGCATTCCCAGATTATACCATTGCAATCTTTAACATCTATCTTTCTTTCTGATTTTATTTATGCCCCCAGCCCTCCTCCCTCTATCATTCTCACATGCAGCTTCATTGAGTGTTTTAACATAATTATATTACAGTTAGGTAGTATTGTGCTGTCCATTTCTGAGTTTTTGTATCCAGTCCTGTTGCACAGTCTATCCTTTCAGCTCCAATTACCCAATATCTTACCCTATTTCTATCTCCTGATGGTCTCTGTTACAAACAAAATATTCCAAGTTTATTCACTAATGTCAGTTCATATCAATGAGACCATACAGTATTTGTCCTTTAGTTTTTGGCTAGTCTCAGCATAATGTTCTCAAGGTCCATCCATGTTGTTACATACTTCATAAGTTTATTCTGTCTTAAAGGTGCGTAGTATTCCATCGTATGTATATACCAGTTTGTTTAGCCACTCGTCTGTTGATGGACGTTTTGGCTGTTTCCATCTCTTTGTAATTGTAAATAATGCTGCTATAAACATTGGTGTGCAAATGTCCACTTGTGTCTTTGCCCTTATGTCCTCTGAGTAGATACCTAGCAATGGTATTGCTGGGTCATATGGCAATTCTATATTCAGCTTTTTGAGGAACTGCCAAACTGCCTTCCACAGTGGTTGCACCATTTGACATTCCCACCAACAGTGAATAAGTGTGCCTCTTTCTCCACATCCTCTCCAGCACTTGTCATTTTCTGTTTTG
>PVIY010031320.1:0-30073 GCA_004026745.1 Myrmecophaga tridactyla | reverse complement strand
CCATATACATCTGTGTGCAAATGTCCATTCGAGTCCCTGCTTTCGGTTCTTTCGAGCATGTTCCAGGTAATGTAGATTGCCTATGCACGTGGGGCCCCTCTATTTAGCCTCCTGTGGATCCACTCATTACCTCGGAGGGGCTGCCTCATTCGCTGCTCCACCAGCATTGACCGGGTCTGCCTCTCTCTCCACATTTTCTCTAGCACTTGAGTTGTGCTGGTTTGAAACTGTTGTGTACCCCAGAAAAGCCATGTTCTTTAATCCTGATTCAATATTGTTGGGTGGGATCTTGTTCAGTAAGTTGTTTCCATGGAGATGTGACTCACCCAATTGTGGGTGATAACTTTTGATTAGGTGGTTTCCATGGAGATGTATCTCAACCCAGTCAAGTTGGGATTGCTTACTGGAGCCCTTTAAGAGGGGAGAAAGCTTTAGAGCTGACAGAGCCAACGTAAGACTGAGACGTTTGGAAATGCAGAAAGAAAATGCCCCTGGGGAAGCTGTTAGAAACCAGGAGCAAAGACCCCAGCAGATGCCAGCTTCGTGCCCTCCTGAGCTGGCAGAGGTGCTCTGGACCCATCGGCCTTTCTTGAGACATTTTTATGGCCTTAGAACTGTAAACTTGGAACTTAATAAGTTCTCTTTTCAAAAGCTGTCCTGTTCTGGTATATCGCATTTGGGTGATACTGACAAACTAATACATGGATCTTTCTGTTTAGTTATTTATTTTGAATCTGTAGATTTTGTTTAGATATACTCATATAGCACATATTGTATCAAAAATCAACAGTTTCACTGTCTCTTCACTGAGTTGTACAATCATCATCACTCTCAATTTTAGACAATTTTCATTGCTCCAAAGAGAAAAATAACAGACACACTCCCACCAAAGAGGAAATTCAAAACTTCCTTTAACTCTTACCCCCCCCCCCACAGTTATTTACCCCTAGTAGTGTTGTGGTACTTGTGATGTATTCCTGTTAAATAGAAAGTATGACATGCAATGAGTGTTTTCCCATCTACCCTTCTATTATAAACTCTGTTTGAGTGTCATGCAGTAACATATTTGTATTCGTAGTGCTATTGGTTGAAGTATATGGCTCTAAACGACCCCTTTGCGTTATACTCACCTTCAGCATGGCACTATTACTTCCCACCTAGTGAACTCCTGTTGGTAGTTCACTATTCCAATACTTTTAAGTTCAACCTCACTAACTAGTCTGTATATATTAGGTAGCTGTTCCCCCTTCTCTAGTTCCTGTCTATCTCTAGGTCTCACATTTTCTACATTTTGAGACTCTGAGTTTACATTTTCAAGGTGGTTCATGTTAGTGAAATCATGCAGTATCTCTCTTTTTGTGTCTGGCTTATTTTGCTCAGCATTAGACCTAATGCTCAAGGTTCACCCATATTGTCATATGCGTCAGGATCTCAGTTTTTCTTACTGCTGCGTACTATTCCATCATATGTAAATAGACGTTTTGTTTACCCACCCGTCTGTGATGGACACTTGGGTTGTTTTCATCTGTATTAGGGTTCTTTAGAGAAACAAAACCAACAGGAGATATATGCAAATATGAGACTTACAGAAGTGTTTGATGCAACCATGAGGGCACAAGAGTCTGAAATCCATAGAGTCTGAAATCCATAGGGCAGGCTGCAAAGCTGGCAACTTTGATGAGGGGTCTCGACGAATTCCACAGGAGCAGCTTGCTGGCTGAAGAAACAGAACGCTCTCTCTTTTCCCTTAAAAGTCTTCAATTAGTTGTCTCATATCCAACTGATTGGATTCTCTCATTTGTAAAAGACACTCCTTTGGTTGATTGAATATAAAATTAGTCACATGCAATCAACTGTGATGATTATCATCACAAAATAACGTAGTCGGTTAGGCCAGAGTTTTGTCCAGACAGCTGGGCACCACCACCTGGCCAAGTGGACACCTGAGCCCAACCATCACACTGTCTTTTGGCAATTGTGACTAATGTCACTGTGAACATCGGTGTGCAAGTGTCTTTTTGTGTCACGGCTTTCAGCTCTTCTGGATATAGACTGACTAGTGGTATTTCCGGGTCATAGGGCAATTTGATATTTAGTTTTCTGAGGAACTGCCAAACTGTCTTCCACAGCAGCTGTACCATTATACATTCCCACCAGCAGTGAATAAGAGTCCCAGTTTCTCTGTATCCTCTCAGACTCATAGTTTCCTGTTTGTTTAGTAGCAGTCATTCTTTATAGGTGAGAGATGATATCTCATTGCGGCTTTTTTTGGGGGGGGTGCACGGTCTGGGAATCGAACCTGGGTCTCCCGCATGAAAGGCGGGCATTGTAACCACTGAACCGCCTGTGTACCCTCTCATTGTAGTTTTGATTAGCATTTCCGTAATAGCTAATGCAGATGAACTTTTTTTCATGTGCTTATTAGCCATTTGTGTTTCCTCTTGGGAAAAATGTCTATTCCTATCTTTAGCTCATTTTATAATTGGGTTGTTTGTTCTTTTGTTGTTGAGTTGTATGATTTCTTTATATATACTGGATATCAAACCCTGATACAGTATATGGTTTCCAAGTGTTTTCTCCCTTTGAACTGGCTGTCTTGTCACCTTTTTGACAAAGTCCTTTGAGGCACAGAAGCACTGATTTTGAGGAGTTCCCATTTATCAATTTTTTCTTTCGTTGTTCAGATATAAAGTCTAAGAAGCTGCCTCCTATTACTAGGTCTTGAAGATGTTTCCCTATATTTTCTTCTAGAAGTTTTATGGTACTGGCTCTTGTATTTAGGTCTTTGATCCCCTTTGAGGTAATTTTTTGTATATGGTGGTGTGAGGTAGGGGTCCACTTTTATTCCTTGGCTGTGGATATCTGGTTCTCCCAGGCCTATTTGCTGAAAAGACTATTCTTTCCCAGGTCAGTGGATTTGGGGGCCTTGCTGAAGGCCAATTGACTATAGATCTGGGGTTCTGTTTCTTTTCCCTCAATTTGATTCCATCGATCAGTAATCTAACTTTGTGCCAAAACCATGCTGTTTTGCCCACTATGGCTTTATAATAAGCCTTAATGTCAAGAAGTATAAGTTCTGCTACTTCATTCTTTTTTTTTTTTTTTTTTTTAACATGGGCAGGTACCAGGAATCGAACCCAGGTCCTCTGGCATGGCAGGCGAGCATTCTTGCCTGCTGAGCCACCGTGGCCCGCCCTACTTCATTCTTTTTAATGATGTTTCTGGCTATTTGGGGCCCCTTTCCCTTCTAAATAAATAGGTATCATTTATTTTTTTATTTTAATTAAGACTTTAATTAGAATAATTAGGATTTTGACCTGAATACAATCCACTAATCTTATTCCCCGAATCAACTTGCTCATTGGTGTGTGTCTGTTTAATTCTGTATGGTTTTTTAAAACATTTTTATTGTGAAATATGAACATATAGAATAAAGCAATAAATTTCAAGGTGCTTTGTAACAAGTAGTTATAGAACAGATTTCAGAATTAGGTATGGGTTACAGTTCCACAATTTTAGGTTTTTCCTTCTAGCTGCTCTAAGACACTGGAGACTAAAAGAAATATCAATATGATGATTCAGCAGTCACACTCATTTGTTAAATCCTATTTTTCTAACTCCTCATTCTCCTTTGATCCTTCTCCCACTCTTAAGGGGTATTTGGGCTGAGCCCATTCTCAATTTTTCATATTGGAAAGGGATGTCAACACTATGGGATAGAAGAATGAAACTAGTTGATGTTCTTTATAGAGGTTGGCCCCTCTGGGTTTCAGGACTTATCTGGCCTGGGGACCATCTGGGATTGTAGGTTTCTGGGAAGTAATCAGTGCAGGAAAGCTTTGTAGGATCTCAGTTAGAGCTCTGGTTAGTTGGTGTTTGACAAACCATGTTAAATAGCAATGTCTAGCTGAAGCTAAAATAGCCTCTCGAATCTACTTGAATTCTATTAGCCACCAATACCTTATTTTGTTACATTTCCTTTCCCCCTTTTGGTCAGGAAGGCATTGTCAATCCCACAGTGCCAGGGCCAGGTTCATCCCTGAGAGTCATCTCCCACATTGCCAGGGAGACTTTCACCCCTGGATGTCATGTCCCATGCAGGGTGAGTGGAATGATTTTCCTTGCAGACTTGGGCTTAGAGAGAAAGAGGCCAAATCTAGGCAACAAAGGAGGTTTTCTGGAAGTAACCCTTAGGCATAACTATAGGTAGGCTTAGCTTTTTTGCTGTAGAAACACATTTTACGAGCTTTAAGGTCAGGGGTTGGCCTGTTGACTTAGGAGTCCTAGCGTTTGAGACAGTATCGGGTTTCCCCAATGGGAATGGTTAATAGATCCATATTTTTTTCTCCAGTCCCTGTAGGGATTTGCCAGTACTTTTTTTTTTTCCTTTGGTTGATGAAATTATATGAGAATATTTTAGTACTACTGGGCAAGGAACGGTTTTAAAAGCAAAATAGAAATTACCTTAATTGTATAAATTAGGCTAGGGTTTTGTGGCAATTGGTAGCCAAATTTCAGTTTGTAAAGATGAAGAAGTTTATTTCCTTCTGTTCGACCATGCAGGGAAAGTGTTTGCGTCATCAAGAGAATTTTCCTTCACACAGTGAATCAGGGACATAAGTTGAAGGTCGTGCTTTTTTCTTTGATTTGCATTTCAAGGACATCCTGGATCTGGTCACCTCCAGCCACCAGAACAGAGAGAGAGAGGAGCACAGTGGAGCCCATAGGGAAGATTTCCATGGGTCAGTCTTGGAAAAGGCACACGTCATTTCCACTCACATCTTAGTGGAGAGGTCTTTGCACATGGTCTCACCCATCAGATAGGTAGTCTGGGATGCAGCTCGGCTCCGGAAGGACGGAACACATTTTGCTGGTCAGACAGTGATCTGTACCATAGTCAACATAAAATTGATTTATTTGCCTGTAATAAAGTGAACAAAGGATAGAATGAAAGACTAACCAACATGTGGGAGAAATTTTTTATGTGACATAAATAGCATATCCAGAATGTATAAAGAAAACTGGCATATCGATTAAAATAAGCAAATGAATCAACGGAGAAGTGGCCGTAGGACTTGAACAAGCACTTCACAAAAGAGGAAATCCAAATAGCAATAGTCTCATGAAAGGAAATGTCATTAACAATCATGGAAATACTAATGAAAATCATAATGTATTATTATATTCTAACCAGATTAACCATTTATGTGTATATGTGAATGTATGTATGGAACAGACAATATGAAATGCGATTGAAAATGGTACAGTGGAAGCTCTTCTACAGTGTTGGTGGGAAGGTGAGTTTTTAAAAATATTTTTTGTTAAATATAACATGTATACAAAGAAAAGAAAGAAAAAGTAATGATTTTCAAAGGACACTTCAACAAGGAGTTAGAGATCAGATTTCAGTTTATTATGGGCTACCCTTCCATTATTTCAGATTTTTCCTTTTGTACCAGTACTTTGTTAAAGTGTCTGCCCAACGTACTCTGGAATGTGTCCAGGCATTACATTAAGCTCTGCAGAATTACAGGCCCTTGTTCCAATTCTGGGCATCATGTGTTTGGGTTGTTTAAATGAGCTAACCAGACAGGTTGCATTAGCTTATGTGCTACAGAAAATTTAAGTTTTGGACAAAATGAACCTCTCTTCCTTTGGTCTCAGACAGAAGGTGAAGTTTAAAATGCTGACATCCTTACCCCTCGAGCCTGACATTAGTCCCAACCCCGTCAGCTTCGTTCTTATCTCTCATTGAAGCATGATCTCTTTTTTGGTTTCTGTGACAGCTGTTGTATGTAGCAATCTGACTTTCCGAGCTGCAGAACTCCAATTCTTAGCTGTCACCCAAGTCCCCAAGTTCCAGGGCGATACCAGGCTATACACATATAGCACAGCATGTCAAAATCTAGAAATAACCTGTACAACTCCGGACTAAATGTGATTGCTATAAGAGCTTACAATCCAGGCCCCAATTTTCTCATAGGTATTTTGTAAGAGAGACCCTACAGCATTTTTTCCTTTGTTTTGGCTTATTTTGCACCACATAATGTCCCCAAGGTTCATTCACCTCGTTGCACGCCCCATGACTTTGTTCCTTTCTGTAGCCACACAATATTCTATCATATACATACACCACCGTTTGCCTTCTGCTTCTCAGTCAGTGCATCCTTCAGCCACCTCCATCCATTGGGCATCATGGATAATGTCCAAGTAAACAGTCCATGCCTCCATTATCCACAGTTAGTTCTGTAATCATCAACACTTTCAATTTTAGACAGTTTTCATTGCTCCAAAGAGAAAAATAACTGATAAACACACCCCCACCAAATAGAAAATCCAAACCTTTCTTTAACTCTTTCCCTCCCTGCCAATTATTTACCCCTGGTGTTGCTGTGATACTGTTGTTGTTTTCCTGTTAAATATAAGCTTATTTCATGCAATAGTTTTCCCTACTAGTGTTATTACTGCTACTACTATTAGTAGTTCTCTATTATTGGCTCTTTGACAAGATTCATACTTTTGAAGTAGTTCATGCCAAAACTTAATTATATTTGTTGTGTTAATCGTTAGGGCATGTCTCTATACAACCACGTTCAATCATGTTCTCCTTCAATGAGGCAGTATTATTTATAACCCCACTAATGAGCCACCTTCACGTCTATCTACTCCCTTACATTTAAGTTCAACCTTATTAGCTAACCATCCCCCCCGTCTCTAGCTTCTGAGTATCTCCTAGGTGTCCCCTATATTTTACATTATTATAAGCCTCTGAGTTTACCTTTACTGAGTTCATAATAGCGAAATCATACAGTATCTATCCTTTTGTGTCTGGCTTATTTCACTCAGCGTTATGTCCTCAAGGTTCATCCATCCTGTCATATGCTCCAGGGCCTCATTTTGTCTTAACTGCTGCATAACACTCCATAGTACGTATGTAGGCATTTTGTTACTCCCCTCATCTGTTGATGGGCAGTTGGATTGTTTCCATTTTTTAGTGATAGTGAGTAGTGCTGCTGTGAACGTCGATGTGTAAATGTCTGTGTCATTGCTTTCAGTTCTGGGTAGATGTCAAATAGTGATATTGCTGGGTCATAGTTTTCCGAGGAACCGCCAAACTGTCTTCCACAGCGGCTGCCCCATTGTACACCACCGCCAATAGTGAATAAGTGTTCCAACTTCTCCAAATCCTCGCCAACATTTGTAGTTTCCTGTTTTTAACAACAGCCGTTTGTTTAGATGTGAGGCGGTATCTCACTGTGTTTTGCTCTGCATTTCCTTTATAGCCTATGACGATGAGCATCTCTTCATGTGCTTTTTAGCCATCTGTATTTGCTCTTTGGAAAAGTGTCTATTCATATTTTTTGCCCATTTTATAATTGGGTTGTTTGTTCTTTTGTTCTCGAGTTGTATGATTTCTTCATGTATACAGGACATCAAACCTTTATCTGCTATGTTGTTTCCAAATATTTTCTCCCATTGAGTTGGCTGTCTCCTCACCTTTTTGACAGAATCCTTTGAGGCACAAAAGCATTTGATTTTGAGGAGTTCCCATTTACCTGTTTTGTTCTGTTTTTCATTGCTTGTGCTTTTCATACATACTGTATGATTTCGCTATTATGAACTCAGTAAAGGTAAACTCAGAGGCTTATAATAAAGTAAAATATAGGGGACACCTAGGAGATACACAGAAGCTAGAGACGGGAGGATGGTTAGCTAATGAGGTTGTAAGATCTAAGAAGCTACCTCCTCTCACTTTATTTTCTTCTAGTGGTTTTATGGTACTGGCTCTTATATTTAGGTCTTTGATTCACTTTGGGTTAATTTTTAATAAGGTGTGAGGTAGGGGTCCTCTTTCATTCTTTTGGCTATGGATACCAGTGTGTTCTCCCAGCCCCATTCATCGAAGAGCCTATTCTGTCCCAGTTCAGTGGCTGTAGGGGCCTTGTTGAAGATCAATTGTCCATAGATCTGGGGATCCATTTCTGAGCTCTCAATTCAGTTCCATTGGTCATTATGTCTATCTTTGTGCCAATACCATCCTGTTTTGGCCACTGTGGCTTTATAATCATCTTCTTGATTCAGGGTATGTAAATCCTTCCACTTCATTCTTCTTCTTCTTCTTCTTCTTTTTTTTAGATGTTTTTGGCTATTTGGTGCCCCTTTCCCTTCCAAATACATAGGTATTGTTTCTTTTTCTTTTGACTTCTCAAACCCAGCTCTGAGTTTTGGCTTTTCTCCTCGCGACCCTCCTGTGTGGGCGAGCAGCATTTCTCCTCTGCCACTCCTTTTATTTTGGTGGGGGGCAGATGGTGGGGGGCATGGACTGGGAATCGAACCCAGGTCCTCCGCATGGAAGGTGAGCATTCTACCCCTGAACCCTCTGTGCGCCCTGCATCATTTCTTTTTGATAAAACTACTTAACCAGAATTATTTGTGCATGTTGTTAGGATTCTACTCTGTGCCTTTCTCTGTTAGATGTTAGGTTAATGTTTTACCTGTGAGCAGCGTTGCCCCGGCTTGCCAAGTTCTCACATGAAGTTCCTTACTCGGTCTGTTCTTGTGCCTGAAGCCTGAAGTTATTTCCTGCCTCAATCTCTTTGGGGAAATAATGTTTGGAAAGGGTGGCTTTCGTCTGGAGCGGTGCACTCCGTAGACAAAGCTCTGTAAATCCTGCAGTGTGGTGAGAATGATGTGTGAAAAGGCCGTGCTGGCAAAGGGCAGCTGTGTCCCCGTGTCCCAAGCAGATAAGAATTATCTGGAAGGTGGCAAAACCTGGGCCCCGGATCATGAATATTTAATTTTCCCACACCGGATCTGAGGGTGAGGCTCTTTCTCCCTTGGCTCTGTGATTGGATTTCTCTGACTTCTCAAACCCAGCTCTGGGTTTTGGCCTTTCTCCTCGCTACCCTCCTGTGTGGGCGAGAAGCATTTCTCCTCTGCCACTCCGGAGCAGCGTTTATCACCATCTCATTTCAGCGGCTGCCTCAGCTGAATCCCTTCCTCCTTCTGTGTTCAGTTTAGGAGCCCCTGAGGCATTAATCTTCTTGATTCATAGCACTCCTGTGTGCTGCGGGAGGAGAGGGTGGAGGTGAAGTTCGCTGGCTTGGCCTCCAGGACTGCCCTTAATTCCATCTCTGCCTCTTGTGGCCGTGGGGTTCTGAGAGCATTTCTGAGGTTTTTGAAGTATCTCTACCTTAGCGGTTGGGGTACCTATACCTGTCTCTGGGAGGATGTCATGCGGAGATGGTGTGTTTAATGCCTAACAGAGCCCAACAGGCAGGCACCCAGCGCTTTACATTTGCAGTCAGGATTATTTAATCACCTTCCGACCTGATTAACCATCATTACACTTTATTTCCACATCGTTTGATTGCTTCTAAATGTACTTCCTATGCTAGGCATCTTATTTGATGCTTTCCTCTAGCCCTGCCTGAAACCTTGGCTATTAAGAGGACAATGAACTTAATTCCAAGGAGTACATGAATTGCCTCTGGGACCCCAGCCGGTATGGACAATGGTGGATGATGACTGTGCCTCCCCTTAGAAATGACCAGAAACAAAGTAAGCCGTTCAGTGGCTGCCGCTGCGCTTTTTTTTTTTTGAAAATGTTACTCTGATTGAAAAGAATTAATCCGCATCTACTTTATCCCTCATTACTATTTTATTCCTCGTTTGTCTTTGGAAATACCAGCTTGACATACGCAGGTCAGTCTCCTGTCAGGCTGTCCTTTTAGGTCAAAATCACCCAGCATTTCCCCTTTCCATATAAAGTCTTTGTCTTAGCCGCTGGGGTTACCTGTGCCAGCGTTTCAGTCCTTGTTTCTAGAAGTGCCAGGCTGATGGATCTTTGCCCACAGCCCAAAGTATTATTTCATTTGAACAATTGCATTTAGAAGTTATGCAATTATAGGTTGGGTTGACCTTGTTGCTGGAGATATTTCAGAGGTGTGTGAATATGTACATTCTAAATGCACATCTACTGAAGGCCAGATCCCTCTTAAATGAACCTTCAAATGGCTGCTGCCAAGCTTATCTCTATTATAGGTCTTTTAAAATGCATCATAAAGAAATTGATGGTGACATAAACCTAATTGCCGAGGAAGTTTTAAATGTGCAGTGCACTTTGCAATGAATAACTTGCTCAGAAACCTGGATTTCATTCAGAATTTCCCCAGTTCTTGCTGAAGGCTGCTTGCAAGTGATTCATGGAGCTGGGGTATTTGTCCTCAGTGGAGTCTCTTTCCAAGTCTGGGTCCCGAACACGATGAGGTGGAAAGTACCCTTATTGGATCCATGTCCCCAAATGCCGGACCAGTTCCCTGCCATGCTCTTGCTTCTTTTGGGCTGCCTGGGTGGAAGATAAGAGTGAGGTGTATTCAATTCTCACCTTGAGGGTGAGAATTAAGGATACAGCAGAGGAGGTGGTACCTGAATATATCTGTGTCATTCTTCTAGCCTTGCATTCTTGATGATCTTTTACAGAGTCTTCAGACAGCCACCTTAATTATACATGTTTATATAGTATAATATTTACTGTTCTTTCATGCTTTGTCTAGACACTCTCTTACTCTCTTTACAGAATCACAAAATAACCATTGCTGTTAGCTTAATTTTATAAGGCCCAGAACAGATTTGGGAAGGAATATACCCTCCTGTTTGAAGTTCTTTTGCCATCTTGTTGCAAATCAAAACTGTCCTAAGAAGCTCCTCTTGCACTGGCAGGTTCTTCAGCATTGGTAAAATGCATGCCACACACTTGCTGGTGGGCACGCAGTACCAAAGCTGCAAGATTTTATGATATACCATTGGTCACGTGCATGAATCATCAACCCAGGCAAGTCCCACCTTGGGCACATAATACTCAAGGCATTGAAGAGATTTGCTGTGGTCACACAGCTTGTCAAGGGCAGGTCAGATTGGGTGTTCGCCTCTGCATGCCTCCAGCACCAATGCGCTTCCCGGTGTGTCTGGGTATTTTCAGTTTTTAGCCTCACATCTTGCTGAATAGCCATTACTCATGGTGAGCAAATATGGCAGCACTGTTCTCTCTTTGTTTTAGATTTGAGTTTGACCTTGAGCTTTACCAGTGGAAGAACTGGTGTTTCATATTAGTTAATGATGTAGCTTTCCACAGCTCTGTCAGTTATAGCTCTGCACACTTGAGTGATAGAGAACTGCCCCTTAAGACCATTGCCAGAATTAAATAAGATGATGTATTTTCAATGCGTTTGCTACAAAGCAAGTCCTCAGTAAATGGTAGCTGCCACCCTCATCATTGCTGAAACATAGCCCTTTCTTTATCAGCTGATTATTCCATTTTTGCAGCCTTTTTATCTAATGCAGTTCACTTCTATCACATAGACTGAGCTTAGGGATGATTCTGCAAAGAAGCTTGGCCCTTATCCTCAAGCACGCCATGGTCTGAGGTTGGGAGATGTTCTAATATTATGCGTATTGCGGTGACCCATAGGAGAGAGAGAATATGTGTGACGGAGTGAATCTCTGAGGAAGAGGGGCTGATCTACCTGTGCCAGAACACCCCTTCCTTTTGAAGAGCAGGACCTGAGATGCTGGGGAATCTTAAAGAGAACAAATCTGGCCTGAAGAAATCCTGGGAACTTTTCCTAATGTCAAGTTACTGTATCTGTCATAAAATCAAAGCAAATTTCAGTCATAAACCCCTTCTCCCATGGTTAGGTTTTGCAGTTCCCTAGTATGTCAGCACCTTTTCTCATTCCCAAATTACTCAGATCCCATGATGAATCCATTGCTTGTCAGGACAGAGGTGAAAAGCCACTTGGCTCTGATTTTGGCCTTGGAGAGTACATCCAGTTGCAAGTTTTCCATATCTTGAGCCGCCCAACCCAACCCAGGTACACCAGCAGGTATTCAGATGGATCTGGACATTACAGCATTCAAGGTGTCACAAGAATAGCTCAGTTAACTACAAAAGGTATGGATTTTCCTACCTGGCAGTTGGGAGAAAGGGAAAGAAGAAGCATTCTAAGGCAGAATATAGCGCTGGTATCACACTCCTGGTAGATGAAGAAATTCAGGAGGAGGGAGTGTTTGCAGGCAGTCAGACCTGCTCCTGGTTTCCATCTGAGGGTGGTGAGTGGTCAGCTTTACCTGTGGGAAGGCCAGGGAAGCTTCAACGAAAGGACTAGTCCTGGACCCAGGTGAAAGGGTGAACAAGGAGTGGTGGGGATGGTCAGCTGGAGGTCCAATTGCACATGTACAGCCTGGAATTTTCACAGAATTGCCAGAGAATGCTTTGGTATTGTTAGTATAGGGCTGTGTGTGCGTGCATGTGTATGCATGTGTAAGGGCAGGAAAGAGGTTTCAGCAGGAGGATATGCCTTGGGAAGGAGGCAGGAGCCAGGCTACTGTCAGCCCTTCACCATGTCCCTTAGGTAAGGATGAAGGCACCCAGCCCTTAAGCAGAGGCGTGATTGGATTGAGGAAGGCTGCTGGTGGCAGGGAGAGGGTAAGGGACCAGGAGTGATGCAGGTGAGCTCAGCACTGGGGCAGGTGGAGTAGCTGAGAGGAGAAAGGTTGGTAGCCCACTGGGCGGCTGTGATGGAGCAGATGAGTACTCAAGTGCTTCCAAGACTGTAGACTAATCTAGACTAATGCGGAAGGTACAGGACAGGGAGAAGTCAGAATATCTCTTAGTTTTCTAGAATGGGGGGTGGTCTTTCCCCTGATACTGGAAGGAGTCAGGGGAGGAGGTGGTGGTGTTAGAAGATGTGTTTGGGTGGGTATGTGGGTGATCAGTTTGGATGGATGGAGCTTGTTTTGACTTGTTAAAGCTGATGAAGTGCAATGTACCAGAAATGGGTTGGCTTTTACAATGGAGATCTGTTAACTTAAAACTTACAGTTCTTAACTGTGAAAATGTCCAAATCATGGCATCAGTAGGATGATACCTGGACTCTGAAGGTCGACCCCCCGGTGAGCTTGGGCTCCTCTGTCACGTGGGAAGGCACCTGGCGGTGTCTGCTGGTCCTTCTCTCCTGAGTTTTGTTGCCTTCAGCTTCTGGCTTCAGTGGCTTCCTTTCTGTTTTCTGTGTGTCTTCTCTTTTAGCTTCTATCTCTCTTAGTTTTTCTGGGGCTTTTTTCTGTCAGCGTCTCTTAATTTCATCTCTACATGTTTTAGAGCTATAAAGGACTCCAGTAAGAGGATTAAGACCCACCTCATCCAACATCTCAGTTGAAATAACCCAATCAAAAGGTCCCACCCACAATAGGTCTCTACCCACAGGAATGGATTAAATTTTAAGAACATGCTTTTCTGGGGTTCATAAAGCCTCCAAGCCATCGCAGACCTCTTAGATGTGAGTGTCATCAGCAAATAGTTGGTACTAGTTGCTCATTTATTAGTTGACCTCCGATTTCCCATTTGTTTATCAGCTCTGTGTGCTTGGGGTTTTGATCAGCCTGTTCCTTTGCATTGTAATGCCCTGAGTAGAATAACTGTTCTGCCATTGTCAGGTTTATGAGCTAGTTCCAATTTTTTTTCATCTTATGAATTATACTAGGGTAAAAATCTTTTTTGTTCTAGCAAGGGTTTTCTTGTGTATCTATTCCCTGAAGCCCAATTATTAGACAAAAGGACACCATGTTTCATAGCTCTCCTTGCACACTTTTTTCCAGAAATGTGGAATATGTTTAATCTCCATGGCATATCTCCGCCCCAGCAACAGCCTGTGCCACATTGAGCTTTATCAGTTCAGTTTCTTTTTAAGAGGTATCCATAAAGGAGAAAAACAGTTTTCCCCTTTAATTGTGAGTGTTCAACACTGGGAAAAATTTACAAGTGATGGAAAAATCTGAGCCTAGGTATTATTTCCCCAACACACAAATGACCGGAGCACAAATGTCTTCTGTAGTTTTCTCAGTGATGGTCACGTAATTTATATTTCGTCTGCAAGCAGGCTGGCCGTGGATGTGTGTGAAGGGCTGTATAAATGTGAGTCAGTGTGGACTTTGTATCAGGTAGACTTGATCTGGGTCCAAACTGAGCCTCCTCCACTTTCTAGACCTGTGAAGTGGGGATGGTTACTTGGAGTCTTTGAGTTTCAGCTTTCTCATCTGGGAAATGGGCATGATAATAACATGCACCTGTGATTGTAGTGATGGTGGTAGAGGTAGCTTAGGGTCTCACAGGTTAGGAGTCAATAAATTTGTCGTTGTTCATTTCATGGAATCAGCAGCAGCAGCATCTTCTTCGCCATCTTACCCCACAAGTTTCTGAGCTCCTTGGAGGGCAAAAGTCGACCCTGATCATCTCATGATTCTTCCCCATCCCAGTGCCTGGCACAGGACGCTGCTCAAGACACAGAGTGTCCGAAGCTTGAGGAGCAGAGAGGTGTTTGCTGAAGCATGCTTGTAACGAGAGCTCCTTGGATTGGGTTGTCTTTGCAGTGCTGCCTGTACCATCTGCGTGCCTTCCAGCAAATCCCTCAGCTTTTAATAAATAATGAAGAAATAACCATGCCACAGGGTTGTGGAGAGACAAGGTAGAATGTGATATCTCTATTCCTGAAATGGAATTTTACAATATTGGACATCACAGTGGTATAATGAGAAGAAGAAGGGCTACTCAAGCCAGAACTGTCTGTCTTCAGCTGTCTACTTGCTGGGCTTGGTCACCGAGCTCCAGATTTACCTCCTTGATTTCCCTGGGCTGGGCCCTCTACCTGGAATTCCCACTCCCCAAACTCATGCTTCTCCTTCATTCCTGGGCAGCTGGGTGTGGTGGCACATGCTCTACCAGCTGGAATTAGTCCTTCCTTAGGGTCTCTAAGAGAGCTTGATGTTGACATTTACTGCCACTTTTTCCATACCAGATGGCAGTTGAATATGTTCTTTCCTCGCTACAAAGAGTAGCCTGGGATGGGATTGTTTATTATCACTTCTGTGACTTCTAACAGGCATTCATCCATTCAACAAATGCTTATTGATCACTTGTGCCATGCAGGTACTTTTCTTTAAGCTAGAGTGCTTGGTAGTCAAAGGCGTGGGTCGGTGAAAGGTAAGTGAAGCAGTATCTGCCCACAGCACCTTCTGAGCTGGTCACTTCATGGGTCATGAGACCAGCTTGAAAGTAGGGTGGCCTCCATCTAATGGAAGGAAGGGGATTCCTGGAGCTGGGGAAGCTCAGCCAGCTGAGTTCTTGTCTCACAGTTGGGGGGATGTCGTTGGCCGCTGAGTACCCATGATGCACCATGACCCGTGGTGGGCACGTTTCTTGGCTATGTCCTGTCCATTACTTACAACAGCCGTAACAGAAGGTTAAGGAGCAGCCCTGATTTTATTGAGGAAGCAGATGAATATCTGGGTTAATAGGTGTGCCCAAGATCACAGGGGAAGTGTATGGGGTTGGGAGGAAAACCCAAACCTGTCCCACCTCCAAGTTCCTGCTCCTTCCTTTGGGAATTTCTCATTGGGGTGCTCTTGACATTTTGTGTGGCAGGATAGTTCCTCCTTGGGCAGGGCTGGCTCCAATGTTGCTCTGCTTCAGCATCCCTGGTGCTGCCCACTAAATGAGATGGGCACCAGTCATTGGAATTCCCAATACCATACAAGTCCCCTGGAAGGTGGCTGTGGGCCACGTGCTCCTCTCAGTTGCCACCTGTTGGCGGGACCCTTTTGCAGAGGGTGGAAGGTGTCTAAGGCATTGGTTGGCTATGAGTGTCTCAAGGACCTTGAGTTGGGGTGGCCGTGTAGCTGGAACCAGAGGCCAGCAATGATTCCTGAAATGGAATTGGCTAGTTATTGGTGACACCACCTGACCATATCCAATGTGGTTTGTTTGTTGTGTTTTGAGTTTCCAGATAGTCTTCTAACTCAGCTAGGGATGGGGGAGGGATTGGGAATGGAAATTGTGTGGCCCAAATGGACAACAGGCTTCTCCCCAGCCATGTGACCCCCTGAGGAGCTCTGAGAGTTATCCTTGAATTCCGCCTTTGACATTGGAGAGGGACAAACGTGGGCATTCATGCATATGGTGTCAGATTTCCCAGGCGGGGGAGTTGTGGGCTGTGTGCAGAAGCAAAGTTCATTGTTGAGAGTTGCAGGGTCATTTTACCCAACACAGAGGCACTCATCCCAGGCTTGGGACCATAGCAGGTTGACATCCTCTTATGCACGAAATCCCCCTGTAGGGAATTGGTTTGAGCCTCACATTGTCAAACCTCAGTTTTTGGAGGGATTTTAGGGTGGTAAAGCCAATTATGAAGCCCCTGCAGATGGCTGTACAGTGTAATAGAATTTAATTCAAGAAAAGTCTGAAATCATGGTTGAAAGCTGATTTGACCTGGATTTTTTTTCCCTGGCTTATTATTGTGTCTCGCAGAAGGGACAGGAGACCAGGGAATGTGACCAACTTGCTGTTATTCCAGTTCTTATGATAATTTTGGAAAATGAGTGGTTTCTAGGCACAGTCGACTTTATTTAACTTTCTCGGACATTAGCTTGTGTGGCAGTCAATTTGACTTCCCATCATATCACATTTCGGCGTTGCCTTCGTTGGTCACTTGGAAGCACCTTGTCGAGGCTGTTAAAGCTTTTCTGTGGGTGGGGTGAAGATGCTCATGGTTTGAACTTTCCCTTTAGCAAGGGCACCAGAGAAGACACTAACATGTATCTGAAATGCCCAAGAGTCATGTAAAGTGTGGGTCGAGTGGGGTACACGAGCCACGATTCTCTAAAGTGTGATCTAGGACCACCAACAGAGCCTTGCCTTGAAATCTGTAAGAAATGCAGGTTCTCGGGTCCCACCCACTGAGTCAGGCCTTCTGTTGGAGGGAGTGGAAGCGCCATACAAGAGGAAGAACTGCCCTGGGGCCATAGGTGATTGATTCCTGGAGATTTTGAGTCAATCGAAAAGCAAAGACACAAGACTGATGGCTCCAGCTTGGGTTTTTCTCTTTTCTCTTTGCCTAATGTCTGCGTTCAAGCGGTGAGTAAGTCTCATTTTTCAGGCTGAAAAGTGCTGAGGTCCAATGCTCAGAAAAAGTCTTAGAAAGTGACGGAAGCATGGTTGTCATCTCTGAGGTGTGCCATGGCTCGATGTGGCCTTCCTTCGGCTATGGGCTTTGAGTTCCTCATGAGATGTTTGTTTTCTCTCCTTCTAGAAGTGCATTCGATTTAACCCTGATGCTACCGTGTGGGTTGCGAAGCAGCGGATTCTCTGCACCTTGAACCAGAGTCTGAAAGATGTCCTGAATTATGGGCTGTTCCAGCCGGCCAGCAACGGGCGTGATGGCAAGTTCCTGGACGAGGAGCGGCTCCTTCGGGAGTACCCACAGCCTGTGGACAAGGATATCCCTTCCCTGGAGGTATTCCTATGACTGATCTGTTGATTATTTCTTCACAGCCTGGACAGGGGGCATGGAGGAGAAAACCTTAACTGAACCTCATATTGGGTTTGTTGGGAAATTACCCGCAAAAGAGTTTGGGGTCTTGAGGCTGCTTCTAATTTTGTTGAGTGTTACAGACCTCTGTGCAATTGTTATCCATTTGTTGTCTCTATAGACTTAACAAATTCATTGGAGAGAAGTCTTGGCAGGAATGCATCATGGGCCTGAATTGAGCTCCTTGCACCAGGGCAGATGAGTTCTGGGGATGCAGAAGGGGCTTCGCCTGCCCTTGGGCAGTCGCGAGGCCCAAGGCCCATGGGTCACTACCAGGAGCTCTGCTTCCTTTCTGCGACTTTCAGCTGCTCTAGGAGGTCCTGTGCTCTTCAGACTTGGTCTTCAGGTGACTGAGGCATAAGAATAGGCAGTACAGTCTGACCCCTGGCCTGCCGCACCCCGAATTTGCATACAGAGATTCCAGTAGTGTCTATGGTGTGATAAGATCCACAAGTAGTCCTTATTATTATTAATGTAATTTAATTAATATAATTAACACTAATATTAAATGACCATATTAATTTCAGCTTAGTCAAATGGGTCAAACAAGTAGCCATTATTATCATTAGCATAATTATGAAATCAAGACTATAACATAATTAGTATATTATCATAATTAATGTAGTTGCCAATAATTATTAATAGTTAATAATAGTCACTGACTGATCACTTAGACAATGAGAGACTGTATGTGTGGAATTATAGCTGGCATTTGAGCCACATAAGTAGGTTCTATAATGTTCTTAGCAACCAGAGATGACTCTGAAGTCAAGGACACGATTTCAGAACCATGGCAGAACCTCACTGGCACATTCCTGGATTTTCTGTGACTTCTAGATTGAGGTTATTGGTTTCCCCATATATGTGGCTCCTCTATAGAACTAGGGAGATGGGTTGGTTTGACACAGTTGTGCACCCCAGAAAAGCCATGTTCTTTAATCCATACTCAATATCGTTTATGGTGGGATCTTTTTTATTAAGTTGTTTCTATGGAAATGTGACCCAACCACTTGTGGGTGGGACCTTTTGATTAGGTGGTTTCCATGGCGATGTGTCTCTGCCCATTCAAGGTGGAGTTGCTTACTGAGTCCTTCAAGAGAGAATCATTTTGGAAAAAGCTTTAGAACCCACAGAGCCAAACACCTTTGGAGATGCAGAAGGAAAATGCCCCAGGGGAAGCTGTTGGAAGGAGTGGGTGGAGAAGTCACCATGTGCCTTCCCAGCTGACAAAAAAATCCCGAACGTCATCGACCCTTTCTTTGGAGTTAAGTTATCTTTCTCTGGATACCTTAATTTAGACATTTCTGTGCCCTTAGAATTCCCTTTTTAAAAGCCATTCCATTTCTGGTGTCTTGCATTCTGGCAGCATGAAACAGGGGAAGAGTTTCTGAAGAGGCAGAGATGGATGCTGCTTAGAAGTTGTATGGTTCAGGGCACATCACTCAGCTCTTCTAATCTCACTTTGCTTATCTGTGAAATGGGTGTCTGTCTTGCTTTTCTGGGGTTCCCATTACAGATGATCACAAACTGGATGACTTAATAGAACTTTATTTCATGGTTCTGAAGACCAGAAGTCATAAATCAAGGCGTTGGCAAGGCTTGCTCCCCCTGAAGTGCAAAGGGTTCTGGCAGTGGCTTGTTGGCCACCCAAAGCTCACCCCCTCCTGTTAGTCAGGGTTCTCTAGAGAAACAGAACCCACAGCAGAGATCTGTAAATAGGAGATTTATAAAAGTGTCAAATGCAGCTGTGGGGATGTAAGAATCCAAAGTCTGTAGGACAGGCCACGAGGCTGGCAACTCTAATGAAGGTCCTTGCCAGACTCCATAGGAACAGCTTGCTGGATGAAGAAGCGAAAATTCTCTCTTCTCCCTTAAGAGTGTTCAGCTGATTGGATTCTCTTGTTTGTGGAAGACACACCCTTTTAATTTATTATAGATGTAAATCAGTCACAGATGGAGTCAACTGACTGATTTAATAAGCCAGCCTTCTGGTTTATTAATCAGTCATGCAATATCCTTGCAGTAGTAGTTAGGCCAGTGGTTGGCTAACCAGACAACTGGGCACCATCACCTGGCCTGGTTGACACCTGAACCTGACCATCACAGTCCACCCCTTGTCATCTTGGCAGCTATACACATCATCGTAAACCATACTCAATCTCTAAATAGAACACAATAACAGACATAGGTTTCACCTACCAATAGTCAACTGTCCTGCGTACAGGTGGAAACACACTAAATCTCTCTAGAATTAAATGCAAGTCCTTAGGTAACATTCACTCTTAAACTTGATATCCTATAACTTAAATACTATAACATGAACAATACAATTTATGTCATATGATAAGAACAAAAGATACTTGCTTTATGTACAAATACAGACATACTCATAACAAAGCAAGGAGGCAATGTTCATACAATCACAGCCCTTATTTCTGTAACTGATCACGTGGTCGAAGTTCATATTTATCACTTCCTTCTTCCACTACCCATTCCATGTTCCCTTGACCCTCAGCAAGCACTTCAGCTGGCTGTGGTTCTTTGCCTGGTGGGGTGACCCAAACTTTCATTCTGTAAGCTTCAGACCCACTGGTAGTCCTGCCTGGATTGGGCTGTTGCAGTTTTCCACCGACTTTAATCACAGGGCATGGTAGTACTAAGAGACACCCTAGGAGAATCTCCTATATTCCAGGAAAACTCCTTTTTTATGTCCATTCCTCTTGATGATAGTCAAGTTCATTCACCCCAGCCAGTACATCAGTCCCCTTCTTGCCTGTTGATGCAGAGTCATAAGAAGCCTAAACTGGCCAGGTGGCAGTCTTAACTTCCAGTTCAATGGAAGCATTGTTGTGTCTCCTGATGGAAGCACTCCTCCTTTTGGAATTAAGACCTGTAGACCAGCAGAGCGTAAGGTTGCAGGGACAGGAAACAAATTTTTTTCTAATGGATAATCTTGGATGATAATGAGTGGTGCCACTCCCATTTCCACCCCTTGATTCCTGAACCTGTGAATCCTGGCCATGGGAGAAATGGCACCATATAGCAGACACTGATTCAGAGCATACACAGTGTCCTGGAGAATATTGCCCCAGCTCTGAAAGGTATTGCCACGTAGTTGGCACCATAATTGGATCTTCAATAGGCCATTCCACTGTCTATCAACCCACCTGTCTCTGGGATGGGGAATGTGTTAAGACCAGATAATTCTACGAGCTGTGCCCATTCCTGTCGTTCATTTGCTGTGAGCTGGGTTCCTTGATCAGAAGCAACGCTATGTGGCATACCATGACAGTGGATAAGGCGTTCCGTAAGTCCATGGATGGTAGTTTTGGCAGAATCATTGTGTGCGGTAGTTTTGGCAGAATCATTGGCAGGTTTTTATTGCTTGGTTTAGGAACGGGGTAGGGGGCCTAAGTAAGCAGTTGGCAGCTCTTTGTTGACCGGGTTTAAAATTAAATGCCACCATAGTCACACAGGGTTGTGCCTGTCAGAGGGTAGATGTTGGGTATGGGGAGAGCTATCCCAGGAGAGCAGTTGCCAGAGGGTAGATGCAGGGATGATTATGTGACTGCCCTGTGAGCTGGGGCAGGTTTGATTTTGCAAGGGGACTCCTAGAAGTTATGAGTAGGGGAAGTTTCCTGGAATGTTGGCTAAGGATCAGTTACTTCGAGGGGGGTGTTTAGTCTCACATGCCAGACTTTTCCTGTTATTTTTGGGGGGGATGTTGCGGGGTGGATGTCTGCCTTCTGTATTAGCTTCTAGCTGGTGGAGGGCATAGACGGGTCCCTATTTCTCATTGCAGGGAGGTGGCCGGTATTGTCGGAGGAGCAGCGTGTGGCTGACAGCCTGATTTGTTACTGTTTGGACCGTTCTCTCTGATGCGTGTGGTTCCCATTTTTCTGGAATTCGTAGGTTCAATGATGAGAAAGGCACCTGTAGCAGGGGCCTTCGGGGTCTTTGCTGCCAGGTGGTATTCTCTTGAATCTGGAAGTGTGGATCCAGGGAGCCAGTCCATACAGCCTGGCTGCTATCGAGAGTGTTCTCTGAGGTTCCACAGGGGTGCTCGTTGCGGCGCCTTGTACAGTTCCGGGGCGCCTTCAGGCCTCTACTGCCAGTCCCAAGCGTTCTGGGAGGTCAAAGCTGGGGGTGGGGACTCTTGCTCGAGTGGGTAACTGATGTCCCTGTGCCTTCAGGGGCCAGCGGATAGTCGGACTTCCAATGCCCTCCTGCTTGCAAAGCGAGCATTTGCAAGGGTGGGGTGGGGGTGGGGTGGGATTTGGGCATGGTCTGGTCCAGTACCCAGACTGTCCACATTTAAAACAAGTTCCTGGTGGGCTTTTCCCTCTCGGTTTAGGAGAGCCTTGCTTGGGTTTCCCTCTGTGCAGAAGCAAGGAGTTGTTAAGCCTGAGTGCAGGACTTAGCTTTGGCTTCCTCCTAGAGTTTTTCCTGCTGGGCTTTTTTGTAAGTCTCTACTGTTAGACTTTAAAGGCTAGATTAACTAGGTCACTTTTGCTTCCGACTTGTAGAGTTTCCCAGGAATGTTGGGGCTAATTGGGAAATAAAATGCATGTGGAGAAGCAGAGTGCCTTCAGGAGAATCTGGGTTGAAATTGGTTTAGCTTACGAAGGCTTCTCTGAGTCTAGCTAGAAAGGCTGCTGGATTTTCATCACCTTTTTTATCATAAGTAACTGCTTTGCGTGCCTGCAGTCCTGCAACGAGGCAGGTTATCCTGTGGTTGTGAGACCTTCAGCCAGGTGTCCCATCACGATAACCCCAACTGAGCTCCCCTTGGGCACTGCATTGGTGCCCATGGGGCTGTCAGAAGGAACCTGGCCATGTCAGGTGTCTGCCTGAGTTCAGGCGCCCAGCCGTCCTTGCTGCTTCTCTTCGAGAGTGAGGCAGGGAGAGAGAATGGCACAGAGATCTCACCAGGAGAGATCACAGGACATGGTAAGGTACTGGAATTCTTTAATAAATCAGGTGGGGTCAGTAGAGTATAGCGTAGATCCCGTTCCACTTGAGAAAGGTCAGACAGGAAAAGGGACCATGGACACGGATGGGTCCTTCTGGCCTGGACACTTATCACCAGGGGATGACAGTGTGGGTCTTGGGTGGATCAGTCCTTCACAGGGAACAAAGGGCAGGGTGAAATCTGGAGGTGGGGTTCAAAGACGGGGGAGGAGTGTCTATTGCCTATGGTCCAGCAGCAGTTTTTGGCTTGGCTGGGAGGGGCTGTGTAGGGAAGATGAAGAGGAGGAAAAGGTTAGAGGAGGTTTGAGACTCTGGTGGAGGCTGGAGATGCAGTATGGGGGGTGGGGTAGGAAGCAATGGGGGAGGGTTATTTTCTGGCCGTGCTGCAGCTCAGCTGGGAGAGGCTGCATAGGGAGGAGGGGTAGGGGAGCTAAGGAGAAGGTCCTGGGGGGATCAAAGGAAGAGTCTGGAGGAGGAGAAGGAGCACTAGGTTCAGAAATAGGTTGTTTTGGGAGAGGGGAATGGAGAAGAAGGGTCTGATAAGTGGAACAAGTTTGGCAGAGAGACGGGCAACTGTGTAAGCCAAAGAAGGCCTGGATATGTGGGACTTCACTCCCTTGCAGAGACACCAGCAGTAATTGTCAAGGTCTAGAAGAATTTGTGGGTCAAGGGTTCTGCTTTTGGGCCAAACTGACCCATTATATAATTTGCTCTGTGGCCAGGCAGTATCGTAATAGGAAGTTAATGTCTGAGGTTTTAAATCAGCAGCAAGACCAAGGACTGTAAGATTTTGAAATAAGCAACTCAAAGGGGTGTCATGGGGAGCTTGGGACTGCCTGTTTCCCATAGTAGTGGATAGGGCAAGGAGAAACTCTCGCCATTAAACGACTTAGAAACAATCAAGAGGGCATCCCCCCTTGAGAGTCTCTAAGCCCCAGTGAGTGTGGGGTGGGGGGTGGATGGAGGTGTCCCACTATCTCACTCTTTCCCAGGGCCCTGGACCCCCAGCAGATGCAGCTCTCCCCCAGCTCTGGGATTTCGAGACGTTTTGTCCTGGACAGTGGAGAGAGAGAGTCCTAAATCGAGAAGAGGGTGTTTTCTCCTTATCAGATGATTCACTGGTGTTGGTGCAGGAATCAGGCACGTGGGTTCCATCCTCTTCTATGGAGGTTTCTTCTCCATTCCTGGTCCCAGGTTTTGGCACCAAAATGATAGGTTCTTGGGCCGTGGGGAAAAGAGACGTAAACTCAAACTTGATCAAAGGGGTTTTATTGTATGACTTGAGCAGGTGGGCTGAAGCCTTAGATGGCCAACAGCCTCCACTTGATTATTAAAGCCTTCCTCTGCTGAAGTTACTCTTTGGTGTGCATTCACATGGGACACAAATATATCATGTATTTTGCCTGCTCAGAAAGGTCTATCCACGTATCTCTTCTCCAGACCTCTTTGTCACCAATTTTCTAATCATGCTCCAAGTCCCTGACCATCCAGCCAAACCCATGAGTCAGTATACAAATGCACCTCTGGCCAGTTCTCCTTCCAAGCAAAATGAACAACCAGGTACACTGCTCGAAGTTCTGCCCACTGGGAGGATTTCCCCTCACCACTGTCCTTTAAGTAGTGCTGCAGCTGTCCACTTTCGGGTGGTACCTGCTTATCCTGCTGAACCATCTGTAAACCAGGCCCGGGTTTTCTCTTCCTCAGTCAATTCACTGTAAGGAACTCCCCAAGAGGCCATAGCTCTGGTCTAGGAAAGAGAAGGTAATGTGCCAGGAGTGGAGACCATGGCATTTGGGCCACTTCTTCATGTAACTTACTTGTGCCTTTAGGACCTACTCTGGCCCTATCTTGTATATACCATTTCCATTTTACAGTAGAGTGCTGCTGTGTACGCCCAACTTTATGGCTTGGTGGGTCAGACAACACCCAACTCATGATAGGCAACTCAGGTCTCATGGTAACCTGGTGGCCCATGGTTAAGCGTTCAGTCTCTACTAAGGCCCAGTAATAGGGTAGATGCTGTTCCTCAAAAGGAGAGTAGTTATCTGCAGCAGATGGTAAGGCTTTGCTCCAAAATCCTAAGGGTCTGCATTGTGATTCTCCTTTAGGGACCTGCCAGAGGTTTCACACAGCATTTCTATTTGCCACTGACACTGCCAGCACCATTGGATCTGCTGAATCATACGGCCCAAGTGGCAGAGCAGCTTGTTCAGCAGCCTGGACCTGTCACAGAGCCTCTTGTTCAGGTCCCCACTCAAAATTAGCAGCTTTTATGGTCACTTGGTAAATGGGCCAGAGTAGCACAATCAGATGAGGAACATGTTATCTCCAAAATCCAAAGGGCCAAATAAGGCATCATGCTTTTTTTTTGGTCATAGGAGAGGCCAGATGCAACAGCTTATCCTTCACCTTAGAAAGGGTATCTCGACATGCCCCATACCACTGGACACCTAGAAATTTCACTGAGGTGGAAGGCCCCTGTATTTTTGTTGGATTTATCTCCCATCCTCTGACACACAAATACTTTACCAGTAAGTCTAGAGTAGTTGCTACTTCTTGCTCATTAGGTCCAATCAACATGATACCATCAAAATAATGGACCAGTGTGATGTCTTGTGGGAGGGAGGCAGAAACGATCAAGGTCCCTGAAGACAAGATTGTGACATACAGTTAGAGGGTTAATACACCCCTGAGGCAGGACAGCGAAGGGATACTGCTGGCTTTGTGAAACTTACTGACAGATAAGGATACTTACAGCTATTGCAAAAAAAGCGTTTGCCAAATCAATAGCTGCATACCAGGTAACAGGCAATGTGTTGATTTGCTCAAGCAATGATACCACATCTGGAAAGCAGCTGCAATTGGAGTTACCACCTGGTTCAGTTCCCGATAATCCATTGTCATCCTCCAAGAGCCTTCTCTTTTCTACACAGGCCAAATAGGGGGATATGGTAGGAATCACACCTCTGCATCCTTCAAGTCCTTAATGGTGACAGTAATCTCTGCAATCCCCAGGAATCTGGTATTGCTTCTGATTTACTATTTCACTAGGCAGGGGCAGTTCTAGTGGCTTCCACTTGGTCTTTCCCATGATAATAGCCCTCACTCCATGAGTCAGAGAATTAATGTGGGGATTCTGCCAGTTGCTGAGAATGTTGATTCCAATTATGCACTCTGGAACTTGGGAAATAACTACAGAATGGGCCTGGGGACCCACTGGACCCATTGTGAGACAGACCTGAGCTAAAACTCCATTGATCACCTGGCCTCCATCAGCCCCTACTCTGACTGTGGATCAGAGTGACGTTTTGGGTCTCCTGGAATTAGTGTCACTTCTGAACCAGTGTCTAGTAATCCCCCAAATATCTGATCATTTCTTTCTCCCCAGTGCACAGTCACCCTGGTAAAAGGCTGTAGATCTCCTTGGGGGAGGCTGAGAGGAAGGTTAACAGTGTATATTTTTGGCAGCATAACAGGGTCCTTCCCCAAAGGGACCTGGCCATCCCCTCACTCAAGGGGCTCTAGGTCTGTAAACTGTCTCAAGTCTGGGAATTAAGGGGCTGTGACTGTCTGGTTTTGTAATTCAAGTGAGACTTCTGTTCGCTTGACCTAGAACTCTTCTGCTTATACAGCTTGTTTTCATTTGTAAGCTGCTGGAATGTGATATACCAGAAACGGAATAGCTTTTAAAATGGGAATTTATTAAATTGCAAGTTTACAGTCCTAAGGCCGTGAAAATGTCCAAATTAAGGCATCTAGAGAACGATGCCTTTAACTCTAAAGAAAGGGCCAGTGAAGTTCAGCTTTCCACTCTCAGCTGGGAGGGCACAAGGTGATGTCTGCTAGTTTTCTCTCCTTGTTTCATAAGGCGTCCCTGGGAACGTTTTCCTTCTGTACCTCCACAGGTTTCTAGGTGTGGGGCTCTGTTTGTTCTGTTGGCTCCAAAACTTTTTCTAAAATGATTCCCTCTTAAAGGGCTCCAGTCAGCAGCCCCCCCCTTGAATGGGTGGAGACACATCTCCATGGAAACCATCTAATCAAAAGTTACCACCCACAATCTGATGGGTCACATCAGATAATACTGAATGAGGATTAAGGAATTTGGCTTTTCTGGGGTACATAGCCATTAAGGAATTTGGCTTTTCTGGGGTACATAACCATTTCAAACTGGCACACAGCTCAAACAAGAATCTAGTAGACTGCCCATCTATTTTACATCTTGGTACCCCACGATCTACTACTCATTGCCCCAAGTCTCTGAGTCAGATTATTTTGACAGCTGCTTTGAGTCTGCTGTCCGTCATGGTGGCCACGCCCACCTTGTCTCTAATGATCAACTGTCACCACCTGGCTTCTGCCAGCTCCGGGCGGGGGTGGGGGGGAGTCTGGTCATCCCATTGGGTTAAAGGATTCCAGCTCAGTGACAGCTGTTCCCACAGTATCTGACCTACAGAGAAGGGCAACTACAGAGCTCTTCAGAATGATGGAGTTAGTCTCATGAATTTATTCCTCAAAATCCTGGTAAAAGGTGTGCCCTCTGAAAATTCCTGGGATGTGTGAGCAGGTCTCCCATGATAAATCCATGCTAGCATTCCCAAATGTCTAAGCCTGTGGATCCCATCCTCTACATCATACCAGGGCAGCTCTGGCATTTCGACCTCGGGTAATGTCAGCTGCCTTTTGCTCCATGTTTTAGCCATCTTCCCAAACTGTGAACGCCCTTTCTAACCCCTCGAGCTACAGCATTGAATGCAGAATCTCTGTTTAGTGGGCCCATTTCTATAAATTCAGTTCAGTCCAACTTTATATTTTTTTCACCATTACCCCACACCCTTAATATCCATTCCCACAGATATTCCCCTGATTTCTGTCTATATGGATTGGAAACTGCATGCAGTTCTTTTGGAGTACAGCACATTGCTATTGTCATCAACCCATATACCTCCATCCCAAGTTTCAGGCTCCCATTCTTTTCCAACTAAAGCCCTTACTTTGACAGCAGACACCGTGCAAGGGTGAGATTTTAGTTTATGTTGTAAAACTGCTACTCGCACAATGATACTCTGGATCTTGTTTTCAGAGATCTCAAGTCGGTGAGTAGAGGAAATAAGATTTTCTTAAGTGCACGTATAGAGACTTTTACATCTTTCCTATGGTGTTGAAATGGCAAATTTGAGGACAGTCAGCCAACATCATTATAACCTCTTAACTTCACAAAACTCTGTGAAGGTGTCAGAAATGCTCTCACCCAGAGCCTTGCATCATATAAATGTAAAATTACTAGAATCTGTTGGTGATCTTTTGCGTATCTCTTTTGCCAACTCAAGGCATGGACTATCAATGCCATCTTGATTATTGAAAATAGTCATTAGTGCCTTTGAGTCTAATCAGAATAGAAAATCAATTGCAAACACCCATTTTTACGATTCTATTTCTCAAGAACCATTCCCAGTACCAAGCTGTATTAACAGTGTTCTCTAGAGAAGCGGAACCAACAAGAGATATCTGTCAATAGAGATTTTATAAAAGTGTCTCAGGCAGCTGTGGGGACTCAAGGGTCCAGAATCTGAAGGGCAGGCCACGGGATTGGCAACTCTCATGAAGTTCCTCAACAAAAATCAACAGGCAAGGCTGGCTGGCTGAAAAATGAAAATTCTTTCTTCTCCCTTGAAAGACTTCAACTGTTTGGATTAAATCCAGCTGATTGGGCCGGGTCCAACTGATTGGATTTGATTGTTTGTAGAAGATACTGTTAGTTGGTCATAGATGTAATCAGCCACAGCTGCAGTCACCCGATGATTTAATAAACCAGCCTTCTGGTTTATCAACCAGCCATTAAATATCCTTGCAGTAGTGGTTAGGCCAGTACTTACCTGCCCAGACAACTGGGCACCATCACCTGGCCAAATTGTCACCTGAACCCAACCGTCACAGTGTCTAAATTCCATCTCCTTATAAGGACTCGGGTCACAGTGGATTAAGGGCCACCCTAATCCAGTTTGGCCTCACCTTAAATAATAAAATCTTCAAAGAGCCCATTTCCAAAGAGGGTCAGTTTTATGAAACTAGGGTTTAAGACTTGAACGTATCTTTCTGGGGACACAGTTCAATTCATCATGATGTCTCCTGGCAAATCCCTTCCCCAGGGCCTCCTGTGTGCTACACACTTTCTGGGTACATCCAGCAGGCACAGGTGGTCAGCCTCGGGGCACTTGCCCTCCTGTGAGAGACGATTACCAGCAGATGGTAAATAATGCATCCATTTTAGGGGCTGACAGTTTCTATAAGGGCAGCAAATCTGGGTGAGGAGACAGTGGCTAGGGCCCACTGTTGACCTATACCTGTTTGAGGAGGTGATGCTGATGTGAGGGCCCCTCACCACCTGCCCATCCCGTGCCCCGAGAGGTGACCAGGAGAAGGTATGGGAGGGCACCGTGTAACCCGAGATGGGCTGTGCCGTTCTTCAGATGTCCTCCTGGAAACCCCTAAGGGGGGGAGGCCAGGAGCTTTGCTTGTGAGCCTCTCCACTGCTGTGCGCACTGGGCCCAGTGGAAAATGGGCTTCAGTTTCAGACGGACCTGGTCCCCAGCTGTGCAACCATCAGTGTTTCGCCAGGCCTCTCTGAGCCCAGACTCCTGAGCTGTAAAATTGGGGGTAGCATCAGCACCGACTTCCTGGAGTGAGTGTGATTTTCCAGTGAAGTCTTCCACGGAGCAGTAAACTTAGCTTAAGGCCTGCCAAGTGCTTGGACATGGCATCGCAGCTACCATGGAGATCATGCCTCACTGCTATATTTACTTGTCTCCTTGGCCCATTCTCCTGTGAAGGATGGAGGTGTGCCTGGAGTTGACACCTTAGGGGAAGGCTTTGTTATTAACTCTTTGCATCGGATAGTTGTGGCACAACACACCTGGTGTGGAGACAGCAAGAGAAAGATTTGTGTTTCTGAATCTGCATCCTTCCGGAGCTGTGAGCTGTAAATGTTACGGAGCAAGAAGGACATGTTCTCATCCTAAAACTGCATCCTCCTGCCAGGGCATATTTAGGTCCTGCTGTCCTTTTTATAACCGGGACAAGTGCCCATTGGCTCGAATTCCTCTTGACTTTTTGAATAGCATGTAGTGGGAAACCCTGTGCCTTTTCCCATGACAACTCACGACCTCCTAACAGATAGACCCGTGGCTGCTGAGATGGGGAATGAGGGCAGGCGGGTTTTGAAGCTGTCCTTTGCACAGCACAGCTGTGCCGACTGAACCTCGATTCAGAGAGGGGGGCCCACCACTGGCCACACCTCATCTCCCCGTTCGTTTCGGGAAGCTCCGTGTGGGCAGTTCACAGCCTGCTCATCCCATCCAGGGACTCCCTGCGGCCTGCATCACACAGAACTTTCTGATTTCAAAGCTGGCTGATTCTGACACTTCCCAAAATAAAAATCTAGTTTCGATCTGTACAAAAACGGGAGTTCTGTTTATCTGCTGAATTGCCGTTTTGTTTGGAGTTCAGGGAAAGGAGAATAAAGTTGTCTTTTTGAAAACTTTATATTGGATTAGCCTTGAAGTTTCAGGATTAGCTGACCCACTTCCCTTCGACTTCCTTTTCAATCCAGGGGCATTTTTTGTTCTTTCTCTGTACTTAGGTTTAAAATCCTCGGAGTGTGAAGGTATAAAGGAAAGTGGAGGAAA